>JASAMW010006074.1:0-76565 GCA_030247985.1 Epsilonema sp. ZAB3_2
AATAGCGTACAGTAGATTTCCCTTTCTTACAAGCATTGAGCAAAGTATTGCTGCCTCGCCTCTTTGTACAGGTTATCCACTGATTTCCCTTCTCTCCAACTCGCGGTATACAGTAGGCCAGTCAAAACGCTGCTAAAATACGAAGGTGGTACCTCTTTTACCAGCCACATGCATGTGTGCGCAACGTACAGGTGCTGTATCATGAAGATTGGATAATTGGATAGTGATTAGTCTGATATCTTACCCAGTTATAGCACCAACAGTGCCCGCAACCATCATTCCACGAGCTCCCATACTAAATTTGAACAGCGCGCCCGAAATACCTGAAGTAAAGCTCCCAGCTCTGCACTACTACTATCAAAAACCGGGCCACCTCCCAACACCAATAATACAAATGCTATATTAGTTATTTCATCGCGCATACCGTACTTGTTCCAAGTGGGATGTACCATAAGGAAAACTTGTCCCGATAGGCAGCACAAGAACAGACAGTTAGCCTAGAAACAAGGAAGCGCGTTAGCGACAAAAGAATGCATATCCAGTCCACGTACTATAAACGCGGCATACGAAATGTTCTTTCATTTGATTTGCGTCACATTCTTTCGCTTTAGCTAAACTGGGATATTCGTACGTACGTACCTAACTATACATGCCAATAACTTGATTCCTTACAAGGCAGTGCCTGAAAGAAAGACGAGTTTCGCCGCCATTATTGCGCCGTTCTTCATGAACATCACCATTGCATAGTCAAACATTCGTACCTGCCACATAAATAACAAACAAAATATACCACACTGTACTGTTGCTTCATGCAATAACACAGGCAGCAAACACGAGAATCTTACGAGTACGAGTACGTACGGTGGCTTCCCTGCGATTGGGATAGACCGTGCCCCGGTTATGCTCGCTGAATCTTCGCAGGCTGTCAAAGTGCTTCCTATATCCACCCCAGATAGCACCACTGATGCCAAAGAGCTTTGCAGCCTCAGTCAGCAGGTTCCATTCATAGCTGTTGTGTCCATAATCACTATAAGAAGCGGGGAAAATGTTGTGTGCGACACCAACTTACTGTATCATCATCATCACCTCACCGCGTGTCAGTCAAAGGTCAGTCATACGCACTTCTTTCTGAAGATGTCCGTCACTCTCTCTGCGCCAGTAGTCGCTGGCACAAAAGTTGACAAATATTCAGTACTGTCCCCGCTTTGCTCATTCTTATCATTGGCGACAGCATTTGAAGTTGAAGGCGTCTCATCCATTGCAGAACACATTGAGCATCTCGCGATTACGTACACTTGGAACTTTGTGGATGAAGAACAAACAGGTGTTGCTATTATGCTACAGCTAAATTTTATCCATATCCTGCGATATCGCGTAAATTTTCTTGGTCTGGTCAAAGGAAACAACTTGTGCAATATTTTAATCCAAGATGGAGTAAGTACCAAAAAAAATATAGGCTATGGTACGACAACCACTACCATTCTTCTTCGAATCGAGGTACAGTTCGGTCTCACGATGTTTTCTTTCCTGATACTTGATACTAAATTGTGTCTTTATTTTCTCAAACACATATAGTAATATACACTCCTGGAACCATCAAGCTCAAACAACACTTTCCAACACGCATGCATGCTGTCTTCAACTTGGCAGTATTGCGGAATAGCACGCATCGCGTCGTAAGACTGTTCAATCAAATCACTCCGAACATGCAATATGTATGACCGTAAATGAATCAGGTGGGCATCATGTACAATGTCACGGCTCTAAACTGTATCGACGTGGAGTAGAGTCGAAATAATTACACTGCCATGCAACGATACAATACAATGTATATTGGGTAAATGCAACGATACAATGTAGGGTAAGCCCAGCCGCCTAATTTGAGCTCCTTTGAACTCTCATTCAGCATCTAATGAATTTCTCTCGATCGGTCCATTGAATGGAAAAAAAACTTTTCCCATGGCCGGGTTACTTACCCCATAGTACCGTACGTTATGTAAGCCTATATAATTGCAGTTGATAGTAGATAAGATTATTGACATGTTCACATTGATGGCAATATCGGGCTTCAAACGAACGATGAATGTATAGATGAATAGATGAATCCAGCTGAAACATGCACGTGTTTCATGCCTATTGTGCAGTTTGATGCCATATCCATATGCGCAATACCATCTGAACATCTGGCCCTCAAAGGAAAGAAACTTCAGGATGACTGAATTGAATGAACACGAACTGAGCCACAGAACGACCTCAATAGATGCAGCAGTAGTACGTACGTACGTACGTAGTTCTCTTTTCTCAACACCTTCGCGACAACAATACAAAAAATCAACCAACCAACCACCCTCAGTGGAGCGTGTACAAAATTAGTCCCTAACCGACCAACGTTAACCCGAGCACCAAGCCCACAATGACACCCAGCAGAATGATGCCAATAATAATCCAGAGGACCTGCGTGTGTCCCACGCAGCAGACACGATAGAGAGTACCGTGTTTTCGCAGTGGCTTCTCGGCTCTCAGTTGCTTCTTCACAGCTCCATTACTCATCATCATGGCGGCTTTAGGCGGCAGCATACCATTCATCATGTGGTGCTGCGGGTGAAGCATAGCGGGCGAAAATGGCATTGGCATCGGCATGGGCTCGTAGAATGGCACTAGGGACTGCATGGGTGGCGGAGGAGGCGAGTACTTGAGACTGTGATGAGCGCTCACTGGCACCAGGGCCATGGAGTTGTCAGTAAGCCCGGGGTCTCCATTAGGCCCAGCAGGAGGAGGTTGGGGAGTGGCGCATCCGCCGTTGTACGCCGGCGGTCCCGGCATCGGCCCTCCAAAGAAAGGAGGAGCAAAAGGCATGCCTGGCGGTGGAGGTGGAGGACCGCCATTCATCATTTCTAAGCTCCGCCACTTCTTCAGCTTTTTCTTGCTCTTCTTATGCTTGCGATACAGTTTCTCGTCGTCGAAGAAGCAGCCGGGCGGAGGAAGACCCGGCGCCATCATGGGCGGTGGGCCAGCGAAGCCGCCGATCAGTGGCGCGTCGTCCGGGAACATGGGTCCGCCGTATAACTGAGCCTCCGGGGGTGCATAGGGACCAGGAGCAGCGAATGGTGGATAGGCCATAATCGGCTGAGCGTGTGGAGGAGCTGGTCCCATGATGCCGGGGGGCGGAAAGAAGGGACAGCCGAGCTCCGCTCCTGGAGGTGGGCCGTGATAGGGCACCAAAGCACCGTATTCCACTGCTATCTCTTCTGCTATCGCTTGCTGTACTCCCTGCTCCACGTCCGAGTCCACAGGATGGTGGGGTTGAGGAGCTTGGTGCAGATGTCGGTGGCGTTTCGGTGGCTCTGGAGTGCGGGGTGGGCTGTCGTGCTCGTAGTCTCTGAAATTGCGAAGAATTGCAATACGTATTGCGCTGTTGCAAGAATTTTTGTTTGAGGAAAGACTGGAGAGAAATTTTAAAATTATGTGTAGGTGCGTTACGTACTAATATGCGCACTACATGCGCACTGTACACCACCTATTATGGTCAACACTCGAATTGGTTGTACCACACTTTTTCATCGTGCGATGACCACTAAAAGTAAAAATACCACAGAAATGACCGCAAATCCAACCTCTTTGGGATGATCGGTGGTGAGTCGGAGGAGGCAGCGATCATGCGATTGGAGACATCTTCATTGACCTCTTGCCAGGGTCGAAGGAAGCCAGCTGCTGCCTTCGACTGCTCTGTTCCAGCCGAAGGACCACCTTCGCCACTCGCCTAGACACCAGCAAACAGAGCAATGAAACCCGACGTCGACACCCGTACGTTACAGTTATTATCAATCTCCTCTATGGTCTGCCCAGTTCTCAGGCGGACTGGGAGGGGCAAAGACTATGTGGCATAGCAAATCGCACAAAGTCGCAAATAAAAATAGTCGTCAAAGTTGGCTGTCGTCGTCTTAGGTAGTCTATAGCATACATAACGGATGTTTATGTAGTAAGTGTGGTGAGGTAAATTCAGAGACGCAGCGGAATTTAGCCAGCAAACGAACTTTTGCCAAGGTCGAATTTTTGAGCGCCTCATAAGTTTCAACGAGAAGGAAGAGGATTTTTCTGCAGTAAAATTGCGCAAAACTGTCAACGTGACTTCTGAAGACTGACACTATACGGTTTTCGCCCCTCGTTGCTGTAGCTACTCTTCCGTAATGCAGACGAAGACTGGATGATCAGACAGACGCAGACTCATGCACATGCATACCAGAACTCTATTGGGGAAATAAGTCGAAAAAAGTTGTCACAGAAAAATTAGTATGCGAAAATCATCGACGCCACGCAAATGTTTTTTTTTTTTGGAGACGACCACAGGCCGGCGGGGAAACCACCAAACCCCCCCAACCCCTACGCACCCAAGGGCACAGCACAAACACGACAACAAGGGAGAACGGGGAAAAGCGAGGAGAAGGGAACGCCCCCCCCCCCCCCCCGCCACGCAAATGTTGGTCGTTCGGGACGAGAGGTGTGGCAGGTGGTGGATCTAACTTAGGGGGAGGGAGACAACGCAACATCCCAATCAGTTCCTAACATCAATAGGAAAAGAATGGTGCGTTACATGCAGCACTGAATCAGAACGATAAGAGAAATGATTACGTACGTACCTCAGTGGTGGACATTTCTTGGATAAACACTTCCCCGTGAACAGAAGACGAATTGACTCCTCTCCTTTCTCTCGCTCCTCAATAGCCCCCAATTTGGAAGTTCTCAGTCTCAGGTGGTCGCACAATGGTGAACTGTTGGGCAGATATTCTTCCTCTCCACCTCGCGGGAGTCAACCGCCAAAATACGTAGAATAGGGCAAATCCAGTCAGCCAAACAAAATAGAGTTCGAAATTGGTGATGATCAAAATACGACGACACTTACACAGCAGTACAAAGGACAATCGGCGATCCTGAAAATCGGACCGCTCTGACGATAACAAAATAGTGTACAATAGTGTCACAAATCCCGCGACTGTTGCCGGGTAGGCCTATATTGTTCACGGCCGCGGCGATCAAAGTCAGGGGATCGTAGACGAGGAAACACGCACGTACGCAGGCAGCGACAAAATTGGAACTGACTGACTGACTGACTGTTTGATTTGGAGGGAGAGAAGGGCACTGGGGGGAGATGCGAACTGATTCGCTTCGTCGTATATTTGGGATTTCAGGTGGGGAAGGACAGAGAGTGACACTGACACTCGGTCTCTCTGCTGCTTGCACTTTGTGTGCAGTCGCCGCAGTGCAGTGGTTGGTTGGGCGACGAGGGATGAGGAGGGTAAGGGGAAGGACGGAGGTATAGCGGAACAAATCGGGAGATTAGACTTGGACTGAACGGTGTAGTAGAGCTGCGAACTTCATTCCTACTGGGTCAAGCTCCCCCACCCCACACCAATGACTCAGTCGTCCTCAAGGCCAACTCACACACGTATCCATTCCCATGTCCAGATATCACGTCATGCGCTGGGTATCCTCCAGCTCGCAGTTCGGCTTCGTGACAGTTGCAAAGATTACTGTACCTTTTTCACATAGATATTAATTGGCAACCCCGTTTCGGTCGGCATGTGCACGATTTGCGTGAATCCTGGATCAGAAATATTTGCATTCGCTAGAAAACAAAGAATTCACGACAGCGACTTGGTGAGCTGGGAGCATGGATATCTGGGGCCTCTTCCGTCTTGCGGCCGTTACACACCGGTGGAAATGATGGCAACTCGGGAGAAAGTGGAGTGTGAGTCTCCCTTCATGAAACAGGGACAAGGCGACAAAAACACATTTTCATTCGCAGGACGCAGAGAGAGAGAGAGAGAGAGAGACAAAAAACGGCACTCCAACTCAACCGACAGACACCAACAACGAAACTGAGGATTTGTGACACCCCGTAATTGGACGGAGCACTTTTGCAGCGAAGTGAAACAGAACGTGAAGAAGTGGCCGAAGTTTGTGAGCGTAGATGCCTTCTTCCTACCTACATCTACAACGGCCAAGAAAAGGCCAAGCAAAGGACGAAGAAGAGGTGCGAAAAACCACTGCGATACCCCTTCCCGATCACATGCACCAAGCGAAGTCACGTACGTACGTACATACAATATGTACTGTACCTTACCTTCCTAGGTTCGCATGGACACGTGCAGTAGTAGCACGTACAGGCGAAGTTCGTTCATCGACTCATCGATATACCACACGACTTGAAATTTGGGGGAGCGACAAAAATTTGTCTGCTTTTTTGAGGGGCATCTTTTAGTGTACCGGCATGGCGAGGAGACGCTGTTGCCTTGCATTAGTATTAGCTAATGATAACACGGCTACGGCTCAACCGTGTATTAATGAAAACTGATGAGCATTTCAGCATGTGATCTGCTGAAATGTCAACTCTGGGCCATTCGCATTGGATTGATGACAAACGAAGAATTTCAATCGGAGTAAAATTGTTACGCGCATTCCGTACGTAGTGTACGGCTCAAAAGAGAAAACAAAAAGTCAAGTCCATTCTGGGTTACATTTCGAGGAATGTGACAGAACTGTTGATATCCCGCCAGGTAATTTTCGATGCGCTGCTGCAGTGGCAATTGCCATCTCACGTGACATTGCTGAGGCATTCTGGCAGCTTTTTTGTGCATGCCACCCACAGCAGTTCGAACTCTGCTTGACGTTGGAGCTGGAACTGTACCATAACGGCGATTAAGCACTGTCGTATCCGGTCTTCTGACTCTCGCTGTGCCAGTTGTGAGATACCCTCGACTGCCCTCGGACCTGAAAGCAATCGCATTCGGCATTATTTAGCCTGTTAAGCACACGATGATAAATAAACATAAGCAGATGCCAACTTACAAAGGTTGATAACTATCGTCTCCTTCGGGCAGAAGCCAGATGGCCCATTGCGGTAGATATGAATACTGCTGCATCGTTGTTCCAGATTCCATTTGCGTTCGATAAGGATATGGAAGAACAAAATTCAACTCGGGAAAGATAGGGCCACTTCTGGTGTCACCCGTCCATCGCCGAAACTTCACTTCAATCTGACTCTTTATTCGAGAAAGGACTACTCTGTATCAGTCATTCTCCTTTCAAAGACGTGGTTTTGAAGATTCAAAAGGGGGAAGTGGCCATTGTGCATCAGATCCTCCAGTGTCGTCCGTATATTCATCCGTCCATCTCCTTCATCCGTTCCTCCCTCTGCCTCAGTAGAAAAGAGGTAATCTGTGGCGGTCATACAATAACATCGTCCAACCGCGAACATCCAAGGTCGGCCCACGTGGCGTCAGTCAACATGTCATTTTTTCGCAGGGATTGCATAACGATAGCATATGCGTGTGTTGTTTATGAAGAAAGACTCAGTGTATTTTTAGAAACAAAACACCTTATGTACACTAACAATAGTAGCAGTGACGACCATCAATTGCTCATCAGCTTGTATCAATTGAAGAAAGACGTAAAGTAACCCTACTAACTAAGTCATAATACTAGTGCTGCGGTACAATTTAGTTCAATAACCAAGAGAGGATTATTGAATTACTCATTGATTGCATATGTTCTTGTACGTTACTTACACGTACACTAATGCAGAGGTTGAACGATTTGCACAGGGCAATGCTTCAAGACCACTGTCCAACTACCGTACGTTTGCACACGATATAGTGAGATTGCACGTACACTGTTGCAACACATGGGGGCTTGATGATATGGCTGAAATGGAACTAAATAACAACCCATTATTCAGCAGATCAGTAGATGCCCGAGGCGTTTCGATGTGTCCGTCCGATGCATCACGACAGCTTGACGACTGTTACAAGGGACTTGGGCTCTATCAGGTCTTCCTTGCTTTGGATTAGCCTCAGTTCGACTTGAGCCGAATTGGGAACTTGTCCTGGCACACACAGCTCTAAAAACCTGCTGGTCACAAATTTTTGTCGGAATAGGTATACCTTGCTACGTGTATCTTAGTAGAGCTCTCACGGGTACCCGGACCCGGAACCCGGACCCGGGAAAACCCGGCTTTTTTTGCTACCCGGACCCGGAAAAATAGGCGAAAATCCGGGGGTCTAAGGTGTATAATTTCACACAATTTTGGCTTTCTGCTCGATGTACGTAGTTTGAGCATTTTCTGAAATTTTCTCAAGAATAGAGGCAAATAGAGGCACGTAACAGCAAATATTCCTACTACCCGACCCGGACCCGGAACCCGCGGGTACGGTACATGGTTTCAAAACCCGGACCCGGATTAATGCAAAATGCCTACCCGTGAAAGCTCTAATCTTTAGGTCGTGCGGTAGGCCACAAAATTCCTAGAGTGCAAGAGAAAGAATGAATACCTTTTGCCCGGGCCACAGTTCTAATCAGGATATCCTGTATTGTAGAGAGCACTTTTTCCATTGAAAGGGGCAGGTTCTTATTCGTCTTCTCCATCCAAATGAGTAGAAGCACAGTGAACACATCTCCAGTTCCCAGAAAGCTTGTGTCCAATTTCGGCACCTCAAACCGGTATTTTCCCAGTTCGCCTGACACAAAATAGCTAAACATTACATCCGCTCAGTGCGTACATGCAGTATGTTATGTAGGTACGTACTATACATTATACACCTAAACCTACAGCTGGAATAAGCGAAGATTTTGTTGGATTGGAGACCCAGATCACAACTGCTGACGACGACATGTTTGACACCCAGGGAATGAAGAGCATCTACAGCTGACAACAGACCCTCTTCCGTTTTGACACTCGCACCGGAGAGCTGCCTGCAAATCCGTCCAACTAACTACTACATACGTACCTAGGTAGGTAACCGTGCAAGCATGTATAGTATAGTTGCCTTACTCCAGCTCAAACTGATTCGGCGTTACAACATCGCAGATGGGCAAAATTGAATCACGGTAGATCGGCATGAGAGACTGCGGTACATACTACAAGTACACACGCGAATGCCAGCGTGCATGCACTGCTAACATACAGCATATGCCATATGTTGTACTGCGTGTAACACGTTCGTAACAATACATACGTATTCGCCAAGATCTCCCATCACCGGGTCACAAACTAAAAAAAACAAAAGTACAAATGGTCAACTGCAGGTGCATGAAGCGTACCGTACACTTATGAACGTACGTATGTGACTGCCTGCCTACTGTAGAAAAAGCTTGGATTCTTTTTCCTTTGTTCCAGTACAATACTCCTGATTTGCTGAAGGAAGGATTCCTCGGCCACATAGCCTACATAAGAAGAGCACTAGATAGATAGATAAGCTGTCAAAAAAGCTAAAATCAATGCCAATTGCCGTCGCACGCACGCAATCGTACGTGCCGTCGGACGCAATCGTACGTGCTGGCTGACGACGTACATAACATACATACATAAAACTAGTCCGACAAACATTCCGCAAATACGTACCACTACTAATAGGGTACTGTGGGGTAAACCCGGCCATGGGAAAATCCGGCCACTTCGGTTTCAGGACTGCATATCACCATAACCGATGGACCGATTAAGACAATTACTATATCAATCGATTGCTTGAACTCTCTTCTTTCAAATGAGCTATTTGGTTCATCATTTCTGAAACAGCAAGTTCAAAGGAGCGTAGGTGGCCGGGTTTACTCAGTTATACTGTACTGGTTCGGACTCAGTGCCAGTACGTACGTACCCGTAAGCATGTGCGAGTAGTGATCAAGGGAGTTGAGGCGTAGTCCCTCATAAAGCTCCCATAGCTCCGTGCTCGTCAGAATCTGTCCCTTCCAGCCACCTTTGTAAGCTGCAAAAATTGAGCGAAAGAATTCTTTCTCTTCAACCGAAATGAAAGCAAATAAACAATGAGGCAGCTCGATCAAATACTTGCCTGTGTGGTTGGAGAACTGAACCGAGTTGATAAAATCCACCTCAAATCCATGCAACTGAAACAGTAACAAGCACACAGTGACTAGTATCCTCATTATACCTCACACGTACGTACCTATGTACATACACTGTGGGCCGTACGTATGAAATAAATAATGGCGTGAAATAGAAATTGCTATAGAGAGCGATCGTAGCTAAAGCAGCTCCTGTACTGCACGAAATAAACACGTCAAGGTGACGGTATACCTGGAGAGGAAACACAGCGCAACGATTTCCCACATATCCACTGACCACATGACTCTGTATTGCCAGCACCCTGGGTTCAGTATCAGCTGGCCCTCTTCCACCATCAACCGCACAATTCACTTCACCGCTCATTACCAGAAAAAATAAAATGAAACTGATACTTGGAACTATACATGCAGCAAAGCAGCATTAGTAGGTAGACATTCAATCCAACGGTCGCAATTAGGAGACGAACCAAATTACTTTTTTTAGCACTTTTTTAGCACTTTTTTAGCACTTTGGCACTATGCCGTCGAGCGACTTCGGTAGTACGTAGAAACTATACGTATGTACGTATGCACTAACTGCATCACAGTAGGCGCAGAACAATATTGATTTACGTGAATGAGCCCAATTCGAAATAAGCTCGAATGGCTCGGCAGCAAAAGGTTGCATCAGAACAAGAAAGAATAAGTGTCAAAGCTGCAAAGCGGGTAAACGTTGCAGTGAACAGATCACAGATGAAGTAAAGATTGTTGCCTGTTGTTCAAAGATTGTTGCCTCCACCCTATTGCCCTACCCTGAATGCCTCAATGTCTAGCCTGAAACATGCTGACACGACAACATCGTCTCATTCAGTACAACTATGGAGGCAGAGAAAGATCAGCAAGACGAGTTCAAGGACAAGGAGATGTTGACCAAAATTGTGAAGCTGTGCTCAAGGGGTAAGCTAAGCGCTGCGTTGTGCTCGCTCGTCTATGAGCAAAACGGAAGAAGCTCCATCATGGCGCGTTCACCAGACGTCCGTACGGACGTACGTCCGACGTATCTACATACATGAACCAGTACCCAACCCAAACCAAAAACCCCCCCACCCACCATCATGCTTTCCGCATTACCGCTCTTGCCAATGACTAGTTCAGTCACTTTGCCAGTAAATCCATGTAAGCTTATGCAATTCTAGAGTTGCCATCATATCAAAGTCAGCTGAAAACAGCGGCCGAGATATTGAGAGCTGGCGGAGTCGTCGCCCTACCTACTGACACCATCTATGGACTCTCCACCACCATTCCCTACGTATCCAAACTCTATGAGATCAAAGGTCGCTCTGAAGCAAAACCTGTGGCACTCTGCGTCTCTGACATCTCCCAGTTGTACCAGTAAGCAGTCAAAAGGCCATTAGTACGCGTACCTATTTCGCATTCACAGTGCACGAACGACATCCAGTCCACGTAGAAACGTATGCTGTAGATGTTGCACCGTCACCGTTCCTCAGAGCCTCTTGTCAGATCTGCTACCTGGTGCAGTCACCCTACTGTTCCATCGTTCCCCATCTCTCCCTGCCTCATTCAACCCTGGCACCTCACTGGTGGGTTTGCGCATCCCCCACTCCCCATTCATCTGCCAGCTCTGTTCAACGCTCAACCAACCACTCGCACTCACCAGCGCAAATGTCAGCCAACAGCTCAGTTCCCTAGCCATCGAGGTACATACAATACACACTAGAATCTGGCTAGAGAGAGTCGCTGTGGACTTAGCCCGTGCTGCATGAGCAGAAATCCGCCTGCCTTTCCACTTTTCGATTCGCGGGCAGGTAAAGGTCCCTGGCCAACTCTCTGGCTGGCTGCGCACACCTACTACATACGGTGCACACCATACGTACATACGGTATATAGGCTACTACATATACGTACATTATGTAGTAGACTGGCATACTTGCAGGAATTTCGTTCCCTTTGGCCTTCCTTGGACTTGATTGTGGATGAAGGTCCGATCACTGACAACGAAGCGAATCGTGCTGGCTCCACTGTTGTCGATTTATCAACACCTGGCAAGTATCGAATCGTCAGGAATGGGTGGTAAGCTAAACGAAGTGGAGTACGTACGTACTACTGTAGGTACGGCAACACAGAACGCCTGTTACGTTGCGTAACTTGTTTCAGCGCCTTGCACGTGACCGAGAAACTTCTGCGAAGTAGCAAGTATGGGTTGATAAAACAACTGTGATTGAAAATGAACGAGTCATGCAAATAAAATTTATCCCATCTTCGCCGTCTCACAGCAGAGTGTAGACACAACAGATCACAATCTAACAAAAATTCTTATCATTCAAGACAAACATAACAAGCCTTGAATTTCCTCTAAAAACTTTTCGAATCGGTCCCGGAATACGCGCTTCTCCTTTCTGTGCGCTATCAGCGGTGGAAGCTTGACATTTATTATTGAGGACACCTTCTCCTCTGCAGTTGTTTGAGCAGGCGCGGTACGAGGAACGGGCCCAGCAGGCAAAAGCGTTTCGAAAGCTTCCGACAGCTTCTTTTGTACTCCCGGATTTTGGTGAGACGCCACAATATCCTGCACCATTTTGTCATAAGCAGTCTATACAGAAATAATGAACAAGCAGTACTATGTAGTTAGTACTTAGGCTACGCACGGCTTCAAGCACACCAGACGGATGTACGGGTATAGTTAGTTGTACACCGCTGCGGTAATGCATCTCACCTTATCACAGCAGATCAAAGCAAAGAGAGTGAGACTGGCTTCACTGAAACAGTCTACATCAGAACTGGTACTGAGGCATGCATCGAACACTGGCTGAAATGCATTAGGTGTAAACCCCACTTCCAATAGCATAAATCAACTCATGGCAAAGACTGCACCAATAAACTGGTGAGAAATAACTAGTATGCAGGTACTTTGACAAATACACCGACGTTGGCCTTGATCTGTTGGGCAACGGGATCCTGGGAATGAGCCACAAACGTCGCCAACGTGTTCAACAACTCCATGGACGAGCGCATGATCTCAATACCCAATCTGCATGTACAAACACACACTTCAGATTGTACGTACAGACACCAGGAAAAGAAAACCAACGGGCAGCTACAAGCCCAGTCCCTACTGATTGGAAAGGCCGAATGAGATGGAGTGAATGAGATTCTGAATCATATGTGGCGGCAGCTGCATCACATGCTCGGGATACATCTCACAGATGGACAGAATGAGGCGATAGTATTTGCCGCAGAGACTGGGAAAACGAAGCAGCTCCTCGCTCATAATTGGCATCAGAATATCCAAACCCAACAAAGCCACCTTCGCCCAACTCGCGTCCTCAGCTTCTACAAACAGAGTACGGCTACGTACTGTACCTTACGGTACTACCTTAACACCACAGTCAGCTAATGCCAAATAAATATACCATCAGCGGGGTCGTGGTGACTAGCTGCGAGTATGAGGAGATCTTTGGACATGATGTTGATGAGTACATCCATGAGCAGAGAGATGTCAGACGCCTTATCCTCTTCCATTTCCTTACTCACGTACTTACCCGCCTGATTACGAGCGTAACAAGTCAACAGATCCAAAAGGCACTAAAAAATAAATAATGAAAAGTACAGACGCGAACAACTAAAACGTCAGTTGCTTTGGTATTGTTTACAGCATACGTCAGAGGAACCGAACTGTACACCGTACCTGATAGAGTTGTTCTGAATCCGTCTTATCCTCCAAATAGACCCCCGTCTTTTCGGTGACATCAGCGAACAGCTGCAGTATGCCATCCACCAGTGGCTGCCTATCCTTACACGCAGCCATCATAGCCACACTAGCGCGCATGATTGGAAGAAAGCAACCTGCAACCACCACAGTCATTACAGAATACAGAACATGAACAATTGCACATACTGTACTACATAACTGTATGTACTGCGTACGTATGGCAATAGCATCCGAGGCCAGTGGTGTTCGTTAGCCATTATTTTTCTCTTGGCCGCAGGTGGTCGTGTGCCTAACACCTGTGACCTAGGACCAAAAGAATAGAATTGGTCTGGGTGCCTGGGCATACAGGTATTCAGGGCAACGAAGAAGCTGATAGGATAGCTAGGGATGCCGCTCAAACGGCTTTCATGGGTCCTGAGCCAGCTGTAGGTGTTGCAACCAGAGTAATAAAACAGGCCCTGTCTAGATGGCAGAGGCGGACCCATACTGAAAAGTGGTGGGCTGCTGATATGTACAGACAGGCAAAAGAGCTGCTGGGTGGTCTCGATCCCAGCAGGGCAAAAGGGGCGATTCGTTGCTCTAGGCAGAAGCTGCGCCTGATCACTGGGGTGCCAACAGGGCATTGTACCCTTAATAGGCATCTGTGCGTCATAGGCGTGGCCCAAGATCCAACCTGTCCACTATGTGGGGAGGAAGAGGAAACTGCACTCCACCTTTGAGGGGAGTGTGTAGCGCTTGCATATCTTAGGGTTCGAATCCTTGGGAAGGACTGTCTTACCAGGGATGAGATAAAGGAGCTCTGTATGGCCGATGTGGGGGCTTTGATTAAAGGCTCTGGTCGGTTTCAGGGTATAGAATAAAGAAGACGACAATAGACGGAAGCAGACGACAGATAGGAACAAGGGAATGCCAGCTATGGTTCCATTGGAGAACTCCGAAGCTGCGCTGTCCCCACGGGGATGGCATCCCTATCAATCAGGAATCAGGAACACCTGTGACCGAGGGTATCGGGTGGTTAGCGGCATCGATTCCTGTTCGGTCTCGGTCCGATTTCTCTCCCCACTATTCGATTCCCGGCTATCGCCATACGGAACGCGGCACGTCATATCATATACAGTAGCACCTAGCGCCAAGCCAACGCTACAAACTAAACTTCGTTCTTTTACTGAATAAAAATTTGGCACTATGAAGTTCAGCGCCTTGAGCGATACCGCCGTAACATTCCAAAATATCCAACATATCAGAATCGGCACTGAGAGGCAGATCAGCACCAGAGAACAAAGCGTCAAAGCGCTTGGATAACGGAGTCACAACCTACATGTACACACAAGCCAAGATTAGTTGGCATGCACAGCAAGAAATTGTACAAATGCACCTTTCTTCTATATCAAGTGCCGGCTCACCATCAGAAACATCTGCTCTCTATTGCTCTCCTCTTCTGTAGAGGCACCAAGACGCACTAATGCGCTGAGCAGACCTTTTCGAGCAGTCAGAGACAGTTGATCAAGCTTCAGCAGGCTGATCTGCTCCATCAGAATTGGACTGCTGCAGGCAGCGTTAACCCTGAGAAGAAAAAGCGATCACCATTATATTTGTGCGCTACACATTTTAGAAAACACATATGGGTCAAATCACCTGTGAAGTAGCACAGGTTCTAGGTTACCTTGGTTGAAGCTCGGTAAGCGACAAAAGCAGAGCGATGGCGTCCTTGGCCACCTGCTCTTCGCCCAGCCACAAACGAAGACTGGACAGCGCCTTACGCAGCATAAACGCCACCAACAGTTGCGACAACTCCCCATTGTCCGCCCACAGTACAGATTTCGCACCAAACGCAAAGTCATCCTGCACCACGACATACACTGCTAGACATACGCCTATCATAGACAGATAAAATAAAAATATACAAGACAGGTCACCTCATCCTGTGACTCCTCCTGTATTTCGGCATGCGGTGGCAAAGAACTGAAAGCGGAGATGAGGCGTCTAAAGCACCAGAGTGTGCTCCTGGCCAACTGAGGACTCAACAATCCCTCTCCACCCTTCTCTGTATGCAGCAACCGATCCTCCAGTGAACTCCATAAGGTCACAAGAGACACCAGCCTGCAAGATGCCATTCTCATTCAGACTAAGTCACAGCGTTTTCCAAGCACCAAAACTAAATATGGATGAACATACACGTAGGTGTGCATACATTACGTATCATACTGTACATGATCAAGGGCTCCACGTTATCACCATACTGTACAGTCTCCGGCGACTGAATGCAAGTCTTGATGAGGTCTCTACCAGCTTCGACTGAGCTCTTGTTGCGATAGCTCTCAGAGAAGGACATCAACTCAGGCGGAAGAACACAGGAGCCAGTGTGTTCCTCAGTGGACAAAGTGTAACCTGCATCATCATAATGCACACTTCAGCAGTAATGGAAAAGACTAATACGGAGCAGCACTCAGACGCAGATGACTTACCGAGAAGTAGCAGCAGCCAGTGCACGTCTTCTTGCCAAGAAGCTAACGCGTGCGCATCCACTGTCCCGGTAGAAAAATTCGCAAGACAACCCGAGAACCACTGCAATCGCTCCGTGAACACACTAAAACATAGCAGTTGTGCGTTCGTAATGCCTGCAAAAGCGAACGGCGCTAGCGGCCACTGACTCACGATGTGAACAAAGGTATGGAGTGAGCGAGCGTGTGACGCGCGATGTGACCGACATCCAAGAGAACATCGGCAAAGTGATCTCTGTCATCCTCCTCCAGCTCAGCTATATCCTCCTTGTCCAAATCAGCAACCTACATAGCACGTAGCAACGTCGGTAACACTGCATCAGGCCAAGAGTAATATTGCTGCATCCCGGCTCACCCTGGGTCTGTTGCCGTGTGGTTGAGCGAGAAGACTGGCGATGTAAGCGGAGAAGACACGGGTGCAGGCAGAGGAGAACATGGCAGATGCCTCGCTACCGAACCTCTCTTCCGCCCTCAACAGCACTGTCAGGCTGTCCAGCAACTTCGTCAACGCCTCGTGCCATTGAGATTCATCGCCACTCTGCAACACAATTCAAACCGCAAAAGCATTGTATATACTTGCACAATGAAAAATGAAAGAAATATATAGCCTATTTATACTGTATATTTGTTGAAAAGATAGCTGCTTACCTGCTCTACCGACTGATGGCATAGCTGACAGCTGAGCACAGCCAGGAAATCAGCAAAAGATTGGAGCAGCAATTGAGGCAGACGCATAAAGGACGGCAAGGGATGATGACTGATCATCTTATTCACCATTAGACAACAGTTGAGCATCTCATGATCCAAAGGGCCACTGACACATATGTACACATACTCGTATGAACATCGCCACAGCAGCTAGCAAGTAGGTCACCACATACCACATACTACGCTAGTCTCACTTCTTGAAGAGTTCCATGACACTGCTGATGAAGAAAGAGAGGTAGTTGTCTCTGAGGTCCGTGCCAACTAGGAACAGCTCACCGCTGAGACTAGCCAACTGAGTCAGACACTGCAGCGAGTGATGCGACAGCTCCTGATTATTCCGCACTTTCGCATGCAACTGCAATTAACCCATGCGAAATAATCATCCAAACAATACGTAGGCACAATAGAATGGCGTAGCAACGCACGGAGACAAGTTTGCGCGTTATGCGCCGATTTTTCATAGGCGGTCACAACTGAGTTATTGATCCTAGGTGGTCCCTTTATTTTCAATGTGCTCTAACCGGTGAGCTGGCGGTTCCTTCCACCCACGCCCTTCAGTCATTGGGGAGTAGAAAGGAGTGACATGTCGACGAAATCGCCGGCTCACCGATCAACACACTAAGAATAAAGCGGCAATCTCGCAACCACCCATGATCAATAACTCAGGTAGTGAATAGTGTCAAGGCTCACCTGAAAGAAGAAAGACATGACATTTTGATTGAGAAAGAGATCTTTCCACGATGCTGGCGGTCTGAGTGCAGGCGTGATGGCGAACTCCATGGAATAGGTGAGTCGTTTGGGCAGAAGACGGGAGCCGAAATGCCAGTTGAGCACTGCCTCAGTCACGCACAACAGGCGATCGCACAGAACCACTTCCTGCCGCTCTCGAAATCCCCCTCCATCCTCACCCTTGCAACTCACCAAATGATGCAATACTTGCAACGCTAACTCCAGCACCCGTCTCAACTTCGTGCTCTACAAAAGTAGGGACGTGCTGCGAGCGCGCACTCTAGACATAATTTAAAACTACAGTACAAAAACCGCAAAAAAGTTGGGCGCTGTGGGGTAGTAAACCTGGCCAGGGAAGTAAACCTGGCCATCTAGTACTGAAGACCGTCCCTTCCCTGTGGGTGGCCGGGTTGCAAAGATACAAACCATTCATGGATTCGCTCAGACCAGTCAGATGAAAAAGAGGAGAGGGGGGAGAGGGAGGCGAGCGAGCGGGGAGCGATTACAGTACAGTAATCTCGCGCGCGCAGCGTAGGCACAGAGGACAAGAGTTATTTTTACTGCACGCGAAAGGTCAGAGACCAATTATGGACAAACAAAAACTGGACATGAGCTTGTGCTTTTGTGCCATGTCTATGCGTATTGCAGTACAGGCGAGCTGCCTCTTTGTCTTTACCTAGCTGCTGACTATCCATTTAGTTGTCTTTCTTTTCCAGTAATAATGGCGCAACATTTGATCTTTCCTGAGGAATTTGAGAATGAAATTGTAAATCAGAGCGACAGCCAGGTTACATTCGTTGCAACTGTAAGGACGAAGGTGACATCAAGAGATGGTTGGAAAGCGAGTGACTTCTGGTACTGGCTGGCAAAGCAGAGGTGGTCCATCGCAGCCAAAAAAATTCAAAGCTAGCAAGAGGTATTATTGCCAGCATTTGTTGTACCAAAAATCTCGTGCGCCGCTCGCAATCTGCCATAGCCAGAAGGGGAATTTCAGAGGTGAAAAGGCGAGGCAAGACAACAAAAGGAGAGCGCAATAATGAAGAAGAAGAAAGTACCCAAAAGTCTAGCAGCAGCTTTCAAAAAAACCGACCCAATGCTAAAAGTCACGGCCTAGGCCACTAAAATAAGAATGCTTTGTTTTGTTGAAATCGCTGCCTGTTTGATGTTTGTCTTATATTTTTCTTGTTGAGTCAACTGATATTGCTCAGTTTAATGGACATATGGACTAATGGACATTAGTAGATACAGTACTGTGACTGTGAGGTAAAAAGAGAGAAAGCGAGTGCAGCAAGCAAACGACGAATAATTACAGAGTGAAGACAGGATAATTATAATTACACAGAGCGAAAGAGACTAGGATAATTATAATTACACAGAGCGAAAGAGACAGAGCGCGGTGGCGCGAGCGCCTTTCCCTCCCCTCTCTTCTTTTTCGTCTGACCAGTCTGTGCGAATCCATGAATGGTTTGTATCTTTGCGGCCGGGTTTACCTCGATATACTCTAACTCAACCAGACCTCAAAGTTTCTCTTGGCCCGAATATGAAAATCCCATGTAATGCCAATGCTAGCCGATCGCCAAGTGGTACAGTATTCCGTACACAAACTCAGCAACATTTGACACGCCAGAGACTGCTGAAAATAACAACCAAAGATATAAATAAACTCGCGCCTTCTACCCGTAAAAGTGAAACTTCTTGTGTTGTGCTAAAAAACCTTCGTTACCTGTCGTAGATCTGAATTTTGTATGAGAGTGGACGCGGTTGCAAAAAGGAAGTCTACGCATTCATTTTCTGGCTGTTGAAAAGTGCCTCGCTTGATAATCACTGAGATTGTTTGCAAAATTTCAGCCACTACATAGCCAGACAAGCTGCAATGAAATAATTATTTATGCATTGACAAGCAAACATAGAAATGGTCCTAAGCAACAGAATAAGACCGATGATCTTCTACTGCGCTGTGCATTACACCTTTGGTTCTCTGTGACAAAATGGACAAGAAATTGAAGAATCTGCAAAGGTACACCAGATTCCAGAATCAGCCATTCCCTCAAGGTAGACTCTTTCAATGTTTGACAAGCTTGAAAAATGACAAACTCATTGCGCGATGTCTCTGCAACAAAGACAAAAGGGTTCAATTTCATGCAAGTGATATCACTTACGCAAAAAACTGTAGTAGGTGAGATGCCGCTTGCTAGGAACTGCATGTACATACATACATACACAGACAAGGCGTAACCATACATACCATACCAAAGATAGTTCGGCACAGTTCAAAGGGAGAGCGTGATTTGCGAAACTCCAAGAAGAGCTCTTCGGCCAATTTTCGTTTCTCTGCTGCCACTTTGCTTGGAGGAGACTTCACAAATAATAACAAAACACAATACGCAAGAACAACAAAATGCACTAATACGTAAACATGCGTGCGCACACCATATCAAACGTACCAACACGATATCTGCGGCTTCTTCCAAGTCATTCAGCATGCTAGTGGTCATGATCTCTTCTTTGGAACGCTGGTCATAAAAATAGGCCAAATTATTTACTGGTTGGATTGGATCCCGTTCGTTCCGTCGTCCGTCCGTTCTCTTTTTTTTTGTCTTTTCTCACTTCAATTCATTCACCGAAAATTTTTGTGCTAGCTGCTGCATTTAGCTCCTACCGGTGCGTAGCTATTGTAGCAATATTTTTCGGTAACAAATGCAAATCTTGCAAACCGCACACTTCCTTCCACTGTTTATCAGCCTCAACTCGGCAATAATTCGAGCGATTCGGACTTGCTAAACTAAAATAGGCATTGCCTACTTCTTAGCGGAGCGATAAAGCAAGCGAGCGCAGAAAAAATAAAACAACTTTACGGTTTATCACTGATTCTTCGAGACATAGTGACAGACAGAGTTTACAAATTCCGACGTGCAGTGAGTGCCGCCCAAATCTGGCGTGTGAATCTGAAAATTGCACTTTCGACACATGACACACGCTTTGCGTGCCAGAATGCACTGTGTTGATAGAAATACACGTCACCTTTTGCACAGAGAGAGCGTCCATTACAGCTTCGTGGATTAGCTGACCGTACTTTTCCAATCTGAAAGAAGCTACGTACAATATATGCTGCTCGGTCCAGTCTCCCCACCCTCCAGTGCAAGATAAATCAGTCAAGCCCAGTAGCTATCACTTACTCCAAATAATATAGCATGTCCACTGCAGCACGAAGAAAAGCAGCCGGATTGGCCAAATCCTTACCGACCAGATTGGTTCCAGTATTTCTCGTACCCTACAAACAAGCCGTACGTGTAGTAGCCTAATATCGGAAGGACGTCACCTCACCTACCGTTTCGAAAATGGCGTATTTCTGTCCGAGATTCATGCCGGATACGAGACCGGGTCCGCCGACTAAGCCACAGGCGATATTGGACAGGATGTTACCATAGAGATTCGGCATGAGCATCACATCGAACTGCTGGGGCTTCTGCACCATCTGCATACTCGCATTATCGATGATCATGTGATCAAACTGAATCCCACTGTGATCAGCCGCCGTCTCTTGGCAAACTTGTAGGAAAAGACCATCTGCTAGCTTCCTGCAGCAAACGGTACACTAGCTAATCTTCCATCATACATAGTACGTAGATTGTAAGCATCGCACATACTGCAGCTATAAATGGGCGCAACGAAGTGTTGCTTGCTTTGCGTACGCATGCATGCAGTAGTATCATATTTTACGGACTCAGAAAATGCACGTACATGATATTGGCCTTGTGAATGGCAGTGACTTTGTTGCGCGAATATTTGCGGGCGTAATCGAAGGCGAAGCGGGCGATGCGCTCGATATTCTTTCGCGTCACAATCTTCAGACTTTCAACGACTCCTGGCACCGTCTGCAATACAAGAACCCTTTCACCATATTCCCTTCCTTTGTGCCTTGCTATTCCGAAGCCTCTTACTAGTACCTCGTGTTCCATGCCTGAGTACTCTCCTTCGGTGTTTTCGCGAATGAGTACAATGTCCACATCCTTGTGCCTCGCCGGAACACCCTGGATACTCCGACACCAAAGAACATTCGCATACAGATCCAAGCGAACTCGGAGTTCAACGTTACGAGAACGCGTAGAAACGTCAGTAAATTTTGTCTCAATGTTTCCTGAAGAAAAAATACACAGGCCTACCTGCGACGATCAATCATCTGCAGCGGTAACCAAACCTATGGATGGTATACTAGACCACAAACAAACAAGTATTCGATCAACTCCAAAAACAGAAGAGAAACCTTTGAGCGCGACGCCATTTCTTTCAATGGAAACGATGGCATTCTCCAAATCCTCATTGTCCGCTGCCTGTACTGAGTTGAGAGGCATGTGCTCAAAATCCACTGGAACTTGAGCAGCTCTGCAAAGGCAGCAGGAGAAAATGCAAAACAACATCACAGTACTGTCCGTATGTACATGTACATACCTGAACACTTTCTGGATGCTGTCAATCATTTCAGGACCGATGCCATCACCTGGCAACACGGTGACTGTCTGTCGACCGCCATATTTCGCATGTGGCAGGTTCTGTAACACAAATATCATAAGTGTATGTAGGCCTACATACAGCAAATATAAAGTCAGGAGCGAGCACTGCATGTCGACTGTAATCACTGCAAAGCAGGAACGAACGGCACACATTGCTAAATTGCGTAGTACACAGAACTAACCAGCAAGCTGGGGCTAAACGGCTTGGGAGTGCGGACAACTTCAAACGCAATAGTATCGTCTGTGATCCATCGGCTACTGACACTGCATCCAGGCTAAAACGTTGTAAGCAAGCATGCAGCTCAACTCAGCTACTCATGCCACCCCACCGCATTCCCTCATGCGACCACTGCAGGGGAAGGAGGGAACAGCACGCGTCGGTCTCGGTACCCAGTGGTGGTGTTACCTCAATCTGCCGTCTGAGCCCAGCTCTGGCACTTGCAATGGCATGCAGACTTCTTCGTAGAGCCATAGACATTATTGGTACCTGCCACCACCACCCTTGAAAATCAACACAACCCATACATGAACACGAAAGCAGATCAGCGCAAGCGTTCTGATAACATTTGATGGTAGCAGCACCATTGAAAGTGGTCAACCCATCAGCCCTCGATAAAACCAAAAGGATTTTACTTTTCACAGGCGAAAGAGGACGAGACTACAATCTGTACTGTACAGAATACCAACGAGATAGATTACATTGCATGTACAATAAATATACTCGTGGACGAACGAAGATGAAATAAAAAGCTTTCCTATATACGTTATTGCAAAATCAACGAAATAACATGTGACGGGAATAGCACAGTAGAAGATTACTGCATAATGTGCACATCGACATCACTAATATTGTCACAAACAAACGAAGCACGTAGTGATACTTCAAGCTTCTCACTGGGTATAAAAGAAAAAATGACACAGCTCCAACTCTGAATATGTTTTCTAGCCTATCGACTGTACAAACAAACGTGAAAGAGTCATGTTAGCTAATGCCTCCTCCATAACACAACAACAAAGAGCTCGATGATCCCCTCTGCTCGTTCAACAATGGAATTCGTCGCATCAAGACGAAACCGAAAACAATGAAAAACAAGTAGCATCAACAGAAAGCCAAGATATCATTACTCACACCTCCATGCGTGATGTCCTTTCCCAACTCATACGTTCGCTATGCTATACCTATAACCGTACATACTGTACATACAGAAAGAATATTCGTTGTCCGCCCTAACAATCATGTACGATAAATCAAACAACACAACCGTCACGTAGTAGTATCGCCATGCCATATTTCCTTCGTCTCAGAGCTCGAAACATAAACAACTGGCTCAAAGAAAGCGATGGAATAAAGGCAGCTGATGTAGGTAAACAACCCGATGGAGAGGGGATGGATGGATGGGATTGTAGTGAGCTGAGGGGTGTCAGAGTTCCACGTGGCCATCTTCTCCTTCCTCTTCCACTTTGAGCTTCTTGCTCGACTCCTCTTCCTCCTCCTCCGCCTTCACTTCTTCTTCTTTCTTCTCCTCCTCTTCCTCAAACTCCGGCTCCTCCTCAACCTGCACGCAAACAATAAACAGTACACCCTTCAGTGCTGCATCAAAACCGAAGTGACGTGTGTAGGTACGTACCAGAAGGTACGTAGGTATGTACGTACGTAGCACATTATTATGACAACTGTTTCTTACTTGTTCTTCTGGGCTGAGACTCAGCGAGCTCTTCAGAATGCTTTCTATGCGATCTGCAAAGCCCACTGAGTCCTGCAACTGGTATCCAGAGCGCAGGACGGCCGTTTCGAACAGCAACTTCGCTGTATCCTTCGCCGTAGAATCCTCCTTGTCAGCCTCAAAACACAATTATGTTTGTAGCTGGTACTTTCTACATTACTTTTGTTCATGGCATCACATGCGCCACTGTTTACACAACCTATAATTAGCCATGGACCAGTGAATAGGGAAGTGAGAGACGGCAGTGTCACCTACCTGTATGCGTTTGAGTAGTTCCTTGATCACCGGGTGTCTCGGATTGATCTCCAGTGTCTTCTTCTGGGTGGCGTAGAAATCCTGGGTGGGATCTTTGGCTTTGGCGTAGGCTTGACTCTTCATGATGCGCTCCATATTGCCTGACCATCCGAAGCTGCTCGCCACCAGGGCGCACGGACTCTTCGTCAGTCGCTGACTCACCGCCGCCTTCTCAATATCATCCTGTCAACAAGTACACAGTACACATTATATTCTCCATCACACTGACCTATCCGAAATAAAAATAGTCCGCACATCGACATCCGTAAATGAACATACTAGTATGTGCAGTTGTACGTATGTACTGTACCTACTACATAATTGTGTACATCATCTCATCAGTAACGTACAGTACCTTGAGCGCGTTCTCCTTCAGCCATGTTGTGAGCGGTTCGTATTCCTTCTCCAACGCTTCTTGTCGTTCTTTGGCCTTTTCGCCCTCCTCCAACCTAACTCCCTCCTTGGCCGCGTTTTGGAACTTCTTTCCGTCGTACTCAGGCATGGCTTGGATGGTGTATTCGTCCACTGGCTCAGTCAAATACAGCACTTCGTATCCCTTCTTCAACAGTCGCTCCACGAACGGACTGTTCTCTACCTGTAACCATCTGCACGTGTATACGACAGCATCAGCCAAGACATACGTAAATCACACCGTATAAGTAATAAGTGACTACGAGGTGATGCTACCTCTTTCCTGCTGGTTCCAGCCATGAAATAGATGGCGTCTTGCTTTTCCTTCATTCGTTCCACATATTCAGCCAGAGATGTGAGTTTCTCGGAGTCATTGGAAGACTGGAAGCGCAGGAGTTTGGCTAGACGCGTCCTGTTGCTTGGATCTTCCATTACACCCAGCTTGATGCTGCAGAAAAGCACAGAGTGCAGTGCACCGTCGAACATGCACGATATGTCTGCAGTACACTACACACACTGGTGCGCTTCAGACGTGAACTCCGAATTCGGACCCCTGACTATGCTTCAACATGTAAAATCTCCGAGTTCGCACCGAACTCGCTCCGTGTTTCCAAACGTGCGTGTGAACTGCCGAGTTACGATCTGAATTCGAAAGCTCCTCGAAGCGAACTCCCTCGAAGCAAACTCGGAGCACGTCTGAAGCGCACCACTGTAGAGGGATATGGTGAATGCCCGCTAACTTGGTACTGAATTCCTTCCAGAAGTCATCGTATTTCTCCTTGTCCAGTTTCTTGATCATGTCGAGTACTTTGCGCACCAGTTTCTTCTTGATCACCTTCAGCAGTTTGTGCTGCTGCAGCGTCTCTCGACTCACATTCAGGGGAAGATCGTCGCTGTCAACCTACACAACGGCAACCACCAACAAACGTGCATCCGTCGAAATCAACCCACCCACAGAAACAACGCTAGCTAAGCGTGAGCAACTTACCAGACCCTTGATGAAAGACAGATACTTCGGCATCATATCTTGGAAGTCGTCAGTGATGAACACGCGTCGAACGTACAGCTACAACAACCTCCCTGCCTTTATACATGTAAAGTACGCATACATGTTGTTCAATAGCACTCGATATGAACCAACTAGGTCACCTTGATATGTTCCATCTTTTTGCCGTAGTTCTGGAACATGTCGAACGGCAGCTTCTTGGGGACAAAGAGTAGACTCTTGAAGGTGACCTCTCCTTCCGCAGTGAAGTGGACCTTGGCCAGGGGATCTTCGAAGTCCTTGGAAATGGACTTGTAGAAGTCGTTGTACTCCTTCTCCTCCACTTCGCTCGCTTTCCGCATCCAGATGGGCTTCGTGTCGTTAATCAGCTCCCAATCCCACGTGGTCTTCTCCACCTTCTTCGTCTTCGGTTTCTTCTCCTCTTTTTCCTCCTCAACCTATCACAACACGTGCTGTGCACATTGCATACGTACGTATACAGTAGAGTACCTCACCTCCAGACAGCAGGTCAAGTAGTGGACACATACAAGTACAACAACAACAACAGGCAGGCATGCAGGCATACCTTAGCTTCCTCCTCTGTCTCGTCTCCCTCCTTCTTTTCAGTCTCTTCTTTCTTCTCCTCGTCCTCCTCTACTGGCTCTTCCACGCTCTCAGTCTGCAACAACCACACTATTCCATTCAACCGTCCATTATCAGGCACTACTGAGACGCACCCTTACTTCCACTTTCACTGCCCATTACACTTACTGTTCACATCACAATACATTACTGTACCTTGCTGGACCAGAGGTAGATGTTGAAGTTGATGAACTGGCTGTACTTCTTCACCAACTCCTTCAGCGTGTCCGGTTCCAGGTAGTCGTATGCTTCTTCTTTCAGATGCAGACTCACCTGCGTCCCCCGCTTCAGTGAGTCACCACGCGGATCTTCAGCGATGGAGAATGAGCCAGAGTCCGACTCCCAAATGTGCTGCTTGTCATCGTTACTCTTCGAAGTTACTGAAACATAATACGTGTGTATGCATAAAAATATGCAGGATTGACAACGACACAATTGCAACTATGGTCGTCCACCGAGAGTTGTTTTTGGGCTTCTGCTCGTGCTGCGCAACTTACATACAATGTACACAATACACATACACTTCCGTAGAAAAGAAATGAATAGATAAAACGCGGAGAATTTCAATTTTTCGTAGCACGGGCAAAAGCCTGGCGACAACGCCCTCTGAACGGGTACACATGGTATGGAAGAAAAGCATGCAATCGTTACTAACCGACAACTCTGTCAGCAACGAGAAAGCTGCTGTAGAATCCGACGCCGAACTGTCCAATTAGATCTTGCTGTTCGGCGCTGCTTGATTCCATCACTTTCTGTAGGAATTCCGACGTGCCTGAGCGCGCTATTGTGCCTAGATTCGACTCCAGTTCCTTCTTGCTCATGCCTATCCCCGTGTCCATCACATGCAGCACGTGATTCTCCTTATCCGCCTTTATCCTGATCGCGTATTCCGCTGTGGCGCTCAGCGCATTCGGATCTGTCAGAGACATGAGGCGGATTTTGTCCAGGGCATCCGACGCGTTTGAGATCAGTTCTCGCAGGAAAATCTGCACATCACATCCACAACACACAGATAGGTATACGATACGTACGTACCGTACTACAGACATAAGTATGCACAGTACGGCCGCTGAAGATGCTGACCTCTGACAGTAGTATTATAGGCGATTACGCATCTTAGTACTGCATGTACAGAATGAATACGCACTTCTTTGTTCCTGTATAGTGAATTGATGATGAGCTTCATCATGCGGCTGACTTCCGCTTGAAAATGATGCTTCTCCGCCTTATCACGAAGTTCCTTCATTTGAGCAACACTCAGACCGTCCAGCTTGATCGCTTCCTCCTCCCTGTACAAAGAACACAATACAAATGTGTCACGATCCAGCAGCAAACGCTTTTGTTTTCTTTCACCTCTGGACGACTTCATCGTCTGTTTTCGACCCGTCTTGAGCTTTTCCTAAGTTTTCGTCCGCTGTCGAAGGAGCTTCGTCTTCAGCTCTACACGTCGTAAAAGCTGAAATACGCAATACAAAATATACAGATGCCATGACAGCGAACGGCTATGCAGTAGGTTGGTTTGTGTGTACCTGTACGCAGATATGTACGACCGCTAGGCCTTTACGTATTTTCCGATAATTTTAGGCTTACCACAATAAAATAAAAGCAGCGCCAGAAGTAGAAGATTCCTTCCCATTTTGGCACTTGAAAGCATTCGTTTTCTCCAACTGTGTATGACCTCGATATCGTATCGGATCAGCTGGTCCCACGCTCGCACCCACTCCAAATACCTTCCTTTCCTTCCTTACTTTGCTTTCGATGTTTCTTTCGCTTGTTCTTCCCGTTCCCGCAGTGAACGCGGTGCGATGCGTGCGTGTGGCCCTGCGCGATTGGCTGATTGGACAAAGCAAACAACCAGTTTTCGTTCAGCCAATCATCGTGCGCAACGCTCAGCTGTCGCTCGACCGTGGGGCGATGCGATTGGCAAAGGATCACGTGACCATCGGCAGCGCTGCAAAATTTCCACAAACATTACGTCATTACGGCACACAACCACAACGGTGGCCTTTAGTACGTAAGCAGTCTACGGTCCAAAGCGAAAGCCAATCATTCTCTTTCGTCGACCGCAACCTGAGCTGAACAACTTCGCAAAATTTGCATGAAACCAAGTGAACGTAATTTGTATATGCATGAAGGGCCCACCATGTTTACCGCTGTAACAAAAGCTCGGTGGCACTTTTGCCGGGGCCTTTATAAATACGGTTCGACGTTATCGTACATTTTGGAGGCGCTTCGTAGTGCTTCTTGTATATTTCAAGCGCTTCAACAAACAAGCATAATCTTTGTTTGTCCAAGAGTGCGAAAGGTTGCACATAGAGAAGAGGGAAATATGAGCGATTCAGCAACTCCGGTCTCAGTGGAAGAAGGTGTAAATGGCGCCAACAATGGCACGGCTCTTCGTCCCCAGGACTCCATCCTGGCCTACACTAACCTGTACATCATGGCGCTGCTGTGCATCTACGTGGGTGCCGTGCGTTCCGTCTCCTTCGTTCGTAGTCATCGCAAGGAGAAGAAGCAGATCGAGAACAGCATTACGACGAAAGAGGCGAAAATGTTTCCGATCACGGCGAGCTTGGTCCTGTTCAGTCTCTACGTGATCTTCAAGTACAACACGGAGCTCCACAATGCTGTGGATATGGCGATGAGCTTTGTGCGGCCTGCGAAAGTGGAAGCGGGCGAGGCGGATGTTGCGGCGGCGACAGGAGTGGAGAATGCGACGGCGGGAAATGCCACGCTGAGTCGGCGTCTGTTCTCCAAGGAGAACTTCTCCTTCGGTCTGATGATGCTGCTGGTGTCGAATGGCGTGCTGGCGATGGCGCATCTGCTCAAGCCCTACATCAGCTGGGCGCTCAGACAGCTTCCCTTGAAAGCGGGGAGCGAGCTCAAGGAGAATCTCCCCTACGATCTCTCCTTCACCAGGGCCAAAGCCAAGGGCTCCCACGAGCGCGTAGAGCTTCTCAAGATGGAATTCGACACCCATGATCTAGTCGCAGTTTGCCTGTGCGCGTCAGTCGGCGTACTGCACGTGATGAAACGGCACTGGCTCACCAACAACATCATCGGCATCAGCTTCTCCATATACGGCATCGAAGCGCTGCATCTGTCCAGCTTTAAAGGGGGTTGTTGGTTGCTGGCCGGCCTGTTCGTGTACGACGTGTTCTGGGTGTTCGCCACGGATGTGATGACGACGGTAGCGACGAGTATCAGCGCTCCCATCTTGCTGATGTTTCCGCAGGATATCCTCACCAGTGGACTGGCGGCCAAAAAGATGTCCATGCTCGGCTTGGGAGATATCGTCATTCCTGGCATATTCCTGGCTCTCTTGCTTCGCTTCGGAAGCGATATCAATGGCGAGGAAGAGGAAGAGAAAGAGGAGGCGCCTCCTCCTCGCAGCTTGCTCTACTTCTACGTCACCATGTTCGCGTATGCTGCTGGCTTGTTTCTGACCATCGGCATAATGCATTGGTTCAAGGCGGCACAACCAGCTCTGCTCTACTTGGTGCCAGCTTGTATCGGCGCTCCGCTTCTTCTAGCCGCCAGCAAGGGAGAACTGCGTCGTATCATCGACTACAGCGAAGAGCACTTGGTGAAAAAGGACGATGAAGAAGAAAAGAAGAACGAACAGGAAGCCGAGAAGAAAGAAAACTGAGCAGTGAGAAGCGACTTTCGTTGGGTTCCATTTTCCCCCTTCCTGTCTTCTTTAGCAGATGAGGTTGCTGAAAAGTCAAAACTTTTTATCTCCTTGTTGGTCCATTTGCTCTTTGTGCTTCGTTTCTGCTCCGTTGAATCTTTATCGAATGTTGCTCGTTTCGCTTTTGCTTTGTTGCATCCAAGGTTGTGGCGGTGTGCGTTCATATGGGCTGATGAAAGTAGGCACTAGGGTACAGTACAGTGCACATGTGGTTTGGGATTACGGGGATTCATTCCATACATATGTGACTACGTATGTACATACGCGTACTGTTCGTCCGTGATGAGATCTGCTTCCTTTGCCAAGTTGGTGACAGCGTATTATACAACGTTTGGCGTTGAGTGGTAAAATGACTGCAGTGGTAGCTCTGTGAACAAAACAGTAGTGAATGTTCGACAGCATAAAAGATACAACATTGCTATTATAGTATGCAGAACTTAGTGATTCATCATTAACATTCCATCCCATCAAGAACACAATGAGTACATACACAGTAAAACAGGAAATTTTCAGATTCGGGCTATGGGGGTCGACTGTTTCGGACTCAACGCTCGAGCAGGAATGCTCGAGGGCTTGTACGTACACACCATGCAAAACATTTGGCATTTGTTCATTGAGCAATAATTTCAGACCCATTTAGTGAATCCGAAATTTTCCTGGTTTACATAAGAATTATGAAAACTGATCGCCGATACCAACAGTAGATAGACCACAAACCTCAGGATGCACGATGTGTTTCCTACAATTTTAAGAAGGAAAAATTCAGTCCTCGTCTCTCCGGTTCCATTCTTACAATTTTTGCTCATCAGGCATACATACCGTATTTACCGGTAGATAACCCCCCCCAATGCATAACCCCCCCCAATGCATACCCCCATATTGGCAAAACATAAAAAATGCCCAATGCATAACCCCCCCCCCTATGCATACCCCCATATGTACTGTACAGTACCTGAACCTACCTATGTAAGCTGGTCATATAGTACCCATAGCCACTCCCACACCAAGCTAAGATGCCTATAGGCCTGCTTGGGGGTGTATTGTACTAGAATAACCGTGTTTTGACCTCAATTATGCCCTAAAACACGTGCTTTTGACCTAAAAAATATGCCTCTGCGCACCTCTCCAAAACATAAAAAATGCCCCATGCATAACCCCCCCCCCAATCCACAACCCCCCCCCCCCCCCCCTATGCATACCCCCATATGGGACCTCTCAATTTTTGCATACCCCCATGGGGCTATGCACCGGTAAATACGGTATGGAAAAGGGAATGCGAAAGTAATTTACAACTTACATGAAGATATTCATGTGCTTGAATGCTTACACTAGACTGCGTGGACGAACCCATGCTGTACGTAAGTACGTACCAACAGGAAATACACACAAAGAAGTGCTGGCATTGGCAAACAGTAATTAATTGGCGTTTACAAACAATCATTATAAGCATTGTACAGAACGCGCGTTTACAGAATGCAGTGAATAAAACAACACAGTAGTTTCACCCAAATCAGCTGTTCTCTCGTGACAGTTTGGCAACAGCCGTCATCGCTTTACAGCAAGATTACGATCACCCACATAAGCAACACAGAACACATTTCCGGGGTATCATGCTTCAGCTACATGCGCCTTTAGCTAGCTCATACTAGGTCGAAAGATACCATCCAATATAGTTATCCATATCCATCCAAGGCCTACTCCACAATTCCACATTTCAGAACAAAGTACCAAAGCCTGCGTCAACTCCACACATACAATAAGAGTGAAAATGTATACACCTTTACCTACCAACAAGAAAACTGCACGGGAAAGGTCTGGTAGATGGATGATGCGAGGGAAGCCAAAACGCTACACAGCTTCGTGCAGACTTCAATCGCATCGCAACATTTAATGTTTAGGTACATATTGTGATGATTAGAAGAAGAAGGGTGCCTAAAAGTCGATGGTAGAGCGCGCCTTACCTCACTCTCCCTCTGTATTTTTGCTCTTACGCGCTCACGCGTAATCAGTCCAATCGGTCCAGTGATAACAACCAAACATCTCTACTAAGCCATACCAGCGTCGTCTTGCTAGATTCATTCGTCGTTTTCAAGACTGAGGTGCGTGATTTTGTTGAAGTCGAACTCTTCTCCGCATCCCCTCTTGTACACATCCAACACATCGTGGCATGTGGTCTCGAAATGCGAAGTTGGATCGTAGGAGTGAGAGATGAAGATGCCCGACTCCCTACCATCGTCAGTTGGCTCGAACACATCAGATACCATCACAAACCTGCAACAGGAAACAAACATGAACAGATTCCATACCATCACGCGAACATATGACACGTCTACTGTACTGTACACATCATAAAACGGTGTAAAAGGGAGGGCAAGATACGTGATCAGAACAACGCAGCAAATAAATGACCCCTTCCAATAGTTCTGAGTCAAAGAATGACCGATTGTGTCCTTACTTCTGGCTGATAGCGCCAAGTAGGCTGAGTCCGATCTGTATTTCGGCTTCTGGATTGGCTGTTTCCACTGTAGTGCTTACCATGGCGATGTACCAGCCCTTGGCCGCCACCATGTTCGCGTTCGACACCAGCGAAATGTAAATGTCTACACACATAAACCCCATGTCAACATGCGCTGCTGCACAGAAGCGATTCCCTATTGCAACGAAGCATTATAGTTCCCCACACGATCAAGACCAAGTTTTGGCGAAGATTTTCATGGACATCTTTGCTTATGGATGATATGCAACATTCACTATTATGACCAAAGCAAGCTACTTACTAGATGTCTATGCCCATTTGTTGAAAAAAGGGCAAAACCTGTACACATTTTGAATAAAATTTACGTGTTGGCACTAGACCCCCTCGGTCTTGATCGTTTCCCCAGCTTACGTATGGTGCACGCGTACCTGTGCAGTGCAAACAATGTGTATGTAGATGAATAGAAGCACTGTAGGTTACATCTGTATCATAGGATATTACGCGGCAGGGCGTAGGTAGGCCTATATAGATATACAGGGTGTCTCATAATAAACCGAACACTTTTCCGTCCATATAACTCTGGAACCACACGTTAGATTTTCATGCGTTTTTTTGTGTTTAGTAGCCAAGGCTTCAACTTAGATGTGTACAAAATTTTAGCTTAATAGGTCCAGTGAAAGCTGCTCAAACACATCCTTTCTCCGGCGGTCAAAAACGAGGGTTTTTCGAACTGGTAGTGCCGATTTAGGGGCCTCCTGTGCATAGTCCAAAATAAAATTAGTCTCGTAATGAAAAAAGATGTCCCAAAATGCTAGGAAAAGTTTATCTCATGCATTATTCCCAGTAGCAGCATAGCAAGCGCATGGAAAACGGTATCTTGAGAAATAAGACCGTAATTTTTCTCCATACTAAAGAAAAAACGTCGATTTTGAGCTTCGAGATTCAAACGGTCGTAATTTCTGAAGTATGTGGACCAAGTTACTGAAATTTTGTACACATCTAAGTTGAAGCCTTGGCTACTAAATACAAGAAACCGCATAAAAATCTAACGTGTGGTTCCAAAGTTATATGCACGGAAAAGTGTTCGGTTTATTTTGAGACACTCTGTAGAACAACACCAGTGATGTATGTAGTGGTATTTTGTACCGTGATGGCGATTAGCCTGCTTCTGTGGAATGATGATCTGACAGCTCTGGGCGTCGTGAGTGTTCGGAATGGTGTGATTCAGCAGACAAATGGCCCTCACTACCTTACCAACCTTCTTCACATGACCCGGAACATAGGACGGATCACAGTACACCTCAAACATAGCACGCATCAGAGCACCATAGAAACCGGTGTAATACTGTTACTACAGATCAGCTGTTTATTACACATATTCGCATACTGCAGCTCATTCGACCAAGAGCGTACTGATATCTGTACCTGCTTGCACTTGGCCACCTCATTTCCGCTTCTGACCCCAACCGCTTTGCCTCCATCCATCACAATCTCATCTACCGGCTTGTCCAACATGTACGTACCACCGTAGATGGCGCTTAGTCTACAGCACCATACGACAGAATAACATATGGGAAGTACGGGCCACCCCTGCTTTCTCTTCGTTTAGCAGAGCCAGGCGCGCAACCTTCAGACAAATGAAAGCTTGGAAAACACGTTCATTTCCCCAACAGGAGATAGGATAGGGTGGCCCAAATTAGCCCCCGGCCCGAATTGGCCCGCATTATAATATTCCTGGTATTTCGCATTGAACACGATAAGTTTCTGGAATACGTCGCATCAGCATGCGCTAGACTTCCTTGCACCAATGCATGCGTTGTACATACCGTGCGAATCCTTGTGGGAGCTCTCCGAGTCCGTAAAGAGGATACAGATAGGGACTCTTCCCGTATCTCGCCAGTGATTCACTATATAGTCGAATCTTCGAAATCGTCGGACCACATGGTTCGTCCTTGTAACTACACAACACAACGCCGTCCTTCCTTGTCTAGAGGGCAGAGACCGCTATGCCATGCGTGCACATACTTGTCGTTTCGATAGAGCGCTAACGCGTGACCAGTAAAGTCTGCCGTGTTATCATCCAGCCCAAACTTGGTGTACACCTGAAAGAGCAGTACACCACACCACACTACTACCAATGTACGTGTGTACGTACACACATGCATACTGTACATAGCTGGGGGTTAGGTACGTGGTAACTTGAGGCGCATTTCCGCCCCAGTTTTCCATTTGCACCCCAAAGTTTAGCTTCCAGAGGCGCAAAATTACTGTATGGTAGATATGAAGAGATGCCGGAAGGTGGCAGGCAAAGACGTGAATTTGGCATTTTGCGCCTCAGTGTCGGCTACCTAACCCCCTGCATAGTACTGTAAAGTTTGGTGTATTACCCGATCGGGTTATACAAACAGAGTCGACCAATTTGCTCGGGTTATATTCGATATCGGGTTATATTCGATATTGGGTTATACACCAAACTTTACAGTAGCACATTACCTACTATGCACGCAATATGCTGCAGATGTGTATGTGTACATTCTATCAGTGAAGGTGTTAGACACTAGCATAGTTGCTCCACAGAGCTAAAGCTGAGATTTTCGCAGCCGTACGTAACGGCTTTTTGCGACAAGCCTGTTGATGTACCTCTCGCATGGTGGTTCTGTTGGGGTCGACGCCGTTCCAGGTGGCGGGATTGGCCAAGTCCATGCTCTGTACGAAGACGAGGAATTTCTTGAAGCGTCTCTTCTCCAGGATGCCCATGAGACTGGTGGTGACGGCCTCCGTCTCGTCCGCCGGCACCTTGTAGATCTTGCCGCCCTTGCACACGAAGGAGCCCTCCACCGACTTGAACTCCAGGTAGCGCGTCACACCCGTATGGATCAACAGCTTCACCAACTGCCCTACACACACCACACCACACCCACATGACTAAGAGTGTCACCACTACATTGAGCAGTTGATGTAGGCAGGTTAGGTACCGTTCGCCATAAGAAATTTTGGGATCAAATCCACGTTCCAGTCGCGTCCTCTTCCCATCTCTTCCGGCGGCTTGGAGCCAGGCATAAACTTCTCATAAAGCTACAATAAAAGGCAACACATCGTAATTACTCAAACGAAGTGGGGATTCAACTCATGCCGCCTTCAGATCAAAGACGTACTACACGTCCTGCGTATTTAAGCCCAAAGACGTCCCTGGCTGTCACTGCTTCTTCAGGTTAATGGCGCGTTCACCAGACGTCCGTCACGTCCGTCCGTCAAACGTATCTAGGAGTACATGGTTGCTTGCGGTGTGCCATGTACTCCTAGATACGTTTTACGGATTTGACGGACGGACGGACGGACGGACGGATGGAATTACGGACGTAACGGACGTCTGGTGAACGCGTCATAAGACCTGTGTATGTACACATGTACGACGCAAATTTGAACGCGGCAGAAATTACATCCTTGCTTGCAGCACCCACCCTGACCTGTTCCAGTGGTGTGAGTGAGGCGCTTTCTCCACCATAGTAATTATTCCTATCGATATGCAGGACTCTCTTCCCGCTCACCGAAAGCATCCCAGAGATGATACATTCCTACAAAACATACAATGCAACCAAAAATCACGTATTCTTATTGCTGCATTTGAAAATATTGCATGTCGTTTGCTTCTGCTGCTAGGCCCACGTGAACTTACCTTGAGCCCAGTACCCAAAACGATGCAATCGTACTCTTCATCCATGACAACAGAAAACGAAAATGAATTGTGAGCTCAGCAGCTGATCAGATCAAGTTCTTGGCCAGGACTGACAAATTTTCCCAAATCTAGGCCCAAATGAACCCTAGAACAATTTACCAAAATAGTACATACATGCCACATCACACGCTAGTAAATTTTCAGCTGGAACAAAACAACGCACAATCAATTGTATGAGGATAGAATAGACTGCGCTCCCTGTGCTTCAAACACAACACAGCCACGCGGCTGAAATGGAAGGGAAAATCAATATAACAGCATGCTGCGTACATACATGCAATGTTACACCCACTCACCACACCAGAACTGTCATTATTTTAACGCACATACATACACGGGCAATTTTACGCAACCGCAACCCAAAATTACAAGAGTAAAGGCACTGTCATGCCTTGACTTTGAAACGAATGATTGCACAAGGGACGATCTCACACAGGCAATCATAAGAAAACCTTTTTACTGTCACTTCACACGCACATGTGGCGTTTGTTTGCCACAACGAACACAGCGACATTTCTCACACATCAAATATCGTGTATGCTTATTGCTTACGTACAACAGAACATGGTATAGGTACAAATGTCAGCCAGGGGACTTTCCTATATTTCAGCAGCGTTCCGCCCTCAAAGCATAGTTGATGCGCTGATTACTCGTCCAACTACATCTATTGGTGATCGGATTGTAGGCTACACCATGGATCATGCGGACGTGGCATCCCTCTGCCTCCAACATCAGAGCCAAATCTTGAGGCGACGTGAATTTGTTCCAATCGTGAACCCCCTTTGGCACAATGCCAAGCTGTTCAGCCGCGTAGATGGCCAACCACTTGGACCAGAAAGTCTTGTTGAGCGTGGTAAAGATCAACTGACCTCCAGTAGGCTTCACTGCGGCCACACAACTGCGCACAAACGCTTGCCGCTCCTCCACATGCTCCAGAACTTCTGAAGCCACCACCGCATCATACGAACCGGCTTCCATCTCCAAAAGATCCTCCACTGTTGTGGCCAAATAGCGCAAGCTGCCACCCTGTCGCTTCAAGCCTGCTTCCTGTAATCGGGAGTGAGAGTTCGCAGCTTCTATGCAGTCTGCGGCAGCATCAATACCAGTCACATCTGCGCCCAAGCGGCATAGAGGCTCGCAGAGTATTCCGGCACCACAGCCCGCGTCCAAAATCTTCACACCTTTCAAAGACGCAATAGTAGCAGAGGAGGAGGAAGTGGATGGGCTTAGGCTGTCGCGAATCCACGGAACTCTGAGCTCGTTGAAAGCGTGAAGAGCTTTGAGCGAGCCGTTTTCCTTCCACCACTCCTCAGCTAATTCCGAAAAGCGTCGCACTTCATCTGCATCCACTGACGATGGAGACGCTCTTTCCTGTTGCTCTCGTCTGCTGGACGTACTCACACTCCTACCGCTAACTAACAGTCCCCTGGCTGACGGCAGTAACTTTAGAAGGCGTCCTACACGCAGTAACCGGCTAGTGCTCAACTGACAGGTCACCATACTTTCTCAAATAGCAACTGCACTTACCGAAGCCTACAAACAGTCCTACTCCTACGATGCACAGCGAGTTTGCAGAAACTCTAGTCCTTCCCGGCGAAAAATTTGGAGAGAAAGTCGGTGGGCTTTGGCTCGATATTTTCCTTCAACAGGTAGTTCTTGATGTGATCGTAGTTGTTGATGTAGGTCTTGCAGTGTTTCAGCTCCAGTTGGGCCTGGTGAATCTTGCGATCTATCATACGCAAGTCCGTCAGATGTGCATTCTTCATAAACTCCTGCTTCAGCACGTAACGAAAGTCAGCCAACCGCATATCCGTCATATCGTGATCCCACCAACAGTCAGGAGCGTAATTTTGCCTGTAAAACCATAAAGACAATGCATTAGATTGTTACGTATGCACGTACAGCAAAACCGTTCTGCGAGCGGCGTTGAGCCAGCCATGCCCGAGGGCACGCCACACTACAAATGTACTGCAGAAAATACGTATACTATACGCATACGACGAGTACATACTGAATTACAAACAGAAATATTAGTCAACATGATCAGACAAGCCAATTTACTCATAACCGAGCTCCTCGTCTTGCGTGATGAAACATAGGGGCCGACCAATCTTATAGGGTACCAGTCTAGTCACCAATCGTCGGCTCATAGGCTGCAACATGCACGTCACGCATGCAGAAGAGAAACTTTGCTTGCTTGCATACAAGACCGATGAGCTCGGCAGAAACAGATTGACTTGTCGTACGTCGACTATTGATACGGCTTATGATTCATGAGCCACTCTATACGGACATGCAATATTCTACACATCGTAGAGAGATTGATGCACATGATATTACCACTCTTTGTAGACTTTGAGTACACGACGTTTGGCTTCCTCCGGCGTTGTAGATACGACTGGCTTGACTTCTTTCGCCACCAAAGGACCCGCACGACGAACTACAGCACTCGCCATTCAAACACACGTATATGTATCTCAGAGAAGAAAATGCAGTAAATGTTTGTAGAATAGAAGCAGCAAAGAGAAGTTGAATGAACGCCTTTTTCAACTCAGTGTCTCTCCCTTGGTGACCTACAACGAAAGACAGAGCAGTGTTCGTTCGCTTCCGCTAATGCGGGTACGCGTAAAGACCTTGCGGAGCAAAAGTATCGAATTTGCACTCCATGTACATCGCACATTGATCCATAAAATGGTCATACTTACTCTGGCTTCCAGAAATTCGATCTTTCGCTCCAAATGGTTCAGCTTCTCATTCAAATTTGCAATCTTCGTACGACACGAAAGATCTGAACAAACAAGAGAACAAGTTAGCATCACTAACATGCTACGTTACTCGATTGCACACTCATCATGCGCACATTCATCCACGTATGTACAACTCCTGCATCGCTCAGTGGTACCGCTTACCAAAAGACGTAAGGAACTCAGCAATTTTAGCGATATTGGACGAAATGAGTTCAATGTATTCGCGATTTCCCCAATCCTCTCTGAGCTGTCGCTGTGCAGAAACTCCGCCAGAAGACGAAAATGATGAAGAAGAATAAGAAGCTACGGACATGATATCATTCTGGTACGACAGACAGCTTTTGCTTGTCTACTCTTCGCGTTGCTATAAGGGACGCAGTTATCATGGACAGCTAAATTAACAAATCCTTCAAGCGTAGTTTAGTAACATGCAGCGGTCCATGCAGTTATGCGCTAGAAGAACTTATTGGGTAATTTGTAAAAGACAACCAAACAACCAACATAAACAACCAAATGTGTGGACCTCTTGAAACTAGCTCCGCCAAAATGACGCACATGGTTTCTTTCTTTGAATTGTACCCTTTGCTCATTGTTAGTGCGATCCTCCACCACCACCCTCTCTATCCTCCACCTTCCATTCTTCTCTTTCTCCTCCAGATTGCGCGGAGCAGATTGGTTAGACTCTCTGGAAGTTACGGTGTCCCTGTGTCCCTACTGTGTTTCTGCCCCCATATGGTACAACCTACAAACCCAGCGTTACACACTGAAATAATTGAACAGTCGCTTATGGGAAAGCCTAATGGCGCGTTCACCAGACGTCCGTCACGTCTGTTTGTCCGTCCGTCCGTCCGTCAAATGTATCTAGGAGTACATGGTTGTTTGCGGTGAGCCATGTACTCCTAGATACGTTGTATGGATTTGACGGACGGATGGATGGACGGATGGATGGACGGATGGATTTACGTACGTAACGGACGTCTGGTGAACGCGCCATAAGTCCTGTTCATTTTGAAAAAGCCCAACTTGCCAAAAGGCAAAAGCCCAAAATGCCCCATAGATAGTGACTGTTCAAGTATTCCACCAGGTAATGCTGGGTGTGTACCATATGGGGGCAGGGACACAGGACACAGTAATTTCCAGACTGTATTGGTTAGGTGTTGAAGGATGATGAAGGAGGATGGAGGGGGAAGGTACATAAAAGAATGAGGGATAGAGGATGAAGGATGGAGAATGGAGGGTAGATGGTGGAGTGGAATATAATGGATGGATGGAGGAGAAAGAGGATGGTAGGGAAGATGGAAGGTGGAGGGTAGAGAAGGTGAAGGAGCGCACTAAAAATGAGCACAGGGTAAAATTCGAAGAAAGAAACAATGTGCGTTTTTTAGCGGAGCTAGTTTCAAGAGGTCCACACTTCTGGTTGTTTGGTTGTCTTTTACAAATGACCACTTATTGCATTACAGGTTGCGCCGCACGGAGACTCTTCTCTAAGGGTATAGCAAGAACCACTAGAGTAGGAGGACTGGAAGGTGCTGTAGTTAGATGTACATAATCTCAGTAAGAAAGATGCATTTTTTCACGGACACAGGCAACAACAGATACACCAAAAGAGAGTGCCATATGGTAATTTTACACGAGGAATTCATTTATGACTCCAGATTTCTTCCAAAACCTTTACTTCATTGGGAAACTGGTATATCGCACTGTCACCATACTACTATTGATGCAACATTATGTCACAGTTACGTACTTGCTTTTCAGTTTATCATATGTACAACTGGTATCAAACGATTTCTCAGCTGTTTTCCTCTCAGCGATGGTCTTTACTTTGGCATTTAAGTTGAAAAACTTGGTCACCAAAGCCTTTCCAACTAGTGGTCACAAGGACAAAGAAGCGATTCAATGATTATGACACTGCTTATGACTATGAGTGCCAAGGATAGCCACATGCTTAGTATCTACTAGAACTGTCAAATCGAAGTTCACTGATTATGTCTGCATGTGGGTCTGAGTTTCTTGTGTAAACCTGCATGTCATCATTCTAAATTGTCATTCTTTCTTTATTTCTACCCATTGACTGGTTGTTTGTTTACATGGATAAGAAACGCTGCTCTATACCTCAGTTCTGCCATCAGCCCAGCATGACCATGGCGCGACAAGAACATTGGTTTATAATTTTCCTACTGTAAACAAGCATTACCCTAAACACTATACCCTCAATACTGTATCTATAACCACGTACCTATGCAGCGAGTGCTAAGTCACTACCCTACCCAGTTCACTAGATGTTGCTAGGTCTCTTCTCTACTCAACTACCCATTGCATTGAGGTGGCTAGTTCGCTTCCCAGCATCTTGGCGTAGCTTCGTTGTAGCCAAAAATCCACTACCCAATCTCACTACCTAGCTCTTTACCCACTATTCAATCTCACTACCCACAACCAGCGAATAATTCAGATGGAATTGTATTCTCCTATGTCTTGGCTGCAACATATATCCAGTTTTATCTTTCTCTCTTGTTCCTCTCTGGAGTTATCGATGTGAATTTCGTCCTTGGTCCGGCAATTACTAATATTCGCAATGTTTTTCCCGTAGTAAAAGCGGTAATTACAAAATCACGCAGCTAGCACGGGACTGAGATTTTGTATCCCCGCCAAACGCGCTACCGTACACCTTCCAGTCCTCCTAAGCTCTAGTGGTTCTTGGGTATAGTCAGTGGGACGATCAAGACCGTGCTTGACAATTTTGCCGCTCCCGTGGCATTTTAGTAAATCTGGCATTTCTATACAAGAATAGCAACCGGCTTTTCGACCCTTTTTCAAACACTCTTGCTATTCTTGTATAGAAATGCCAGATTTACTAAGATTGCTACGGGAGCGCGAAAATTGTCAAGCACGGTCTTGATCGTCCCGGTGACTATATACGTGAGGAGTCCTTGGGGTTGGGGTACGTGGTCATTGCAGCAAAATTTGTTCGGGAGTACATGGAGCGGCTGCAAATATTTTAGTTTATTGCACTACGGCTTTTTATTTTTTCAAAAACTGCAACAAATATTGCAATGCGTTCATTAATTCAGCGGAAAAACGAAAAATTGCACATAACGTTACCTACGTATAATTATGAATTAGGATGTTTAATATTTTATTCTACTCGCCCTTATCATAGAGAACGTTTATCACCACACAACAGGCACAGTCAAAATGTACAACTTTATACAAAGTGGACGGGAATTTACATAGACAAAAAGAATTTAACGATATTACTGCTGCTGTACAGCCGTACAGGTTCCCTTATGCTACCTGCTACAACGTACGTAGACTATTTGGCACCAAAAAGAGACCCTCCTTTGCGTCCTTCGCCCATCAGCTTTACATTTGCGTCCATCTCCTCCGCGCAGGCATCCATATCAAAATCGTCCAAATGCAAGTCCGCTGCCAATCCGAATATTCCTGGCGCCAACACGATCTGGGCAGTTTTCGGGTGGATACCGCAGGTAGCAGGCAGGATAAGTCCGCGCTCTTCTGTGAACTGTTGCAACGAGTCCCTCACTCCTGGCCAGACCATACCGTGTATCATGTCGCGGACGAGGTCCTTCACAAAGTAGCCCCAGGCGTTGGGGAAAGCGCTTTTCGTCATGTTCACAGACACGTTCAGCAGGTCCACTTTGGCCTTCAGTCGCCTCTCGGCGATATACGGCACAACCTCGGCGTGAAAGACGGCAAAGAAAGACACGAAAGTGGAATTACGATCCAACTGTGGATTGACCACCCAGAGCTTGATGCGTTGTTTGGAGAACAGCTGCAGTGACTGATTCCTCGATACGATGGTTGGAGTGGCAGCATTCCAGACTTTCAGCCTGAAGTAGCAGTGTGGACAGAGAGTGCTGAGAAAGCGCGCAGAGTCGGAGGGAATCTTGGAGTCATTCACCGGCACCTTATCCTCCATCCAGAGGAAATCCCACTGGACAAGCTCCAAGAACTCGTTGACCACATCGTCCGCAATCAGCACTGTCACTTGGTGCTCGTCCGCCGCCTCCGACAGTTCCAGCTTGACATTGCCGCTCACCGCCATCGTCTCATTCTCCCAGGATGCAGTCGCAAGAGGCCGAGTGGAAGGACCGGAAGGACGCGGCCGCTTCCCTGGCTGATCCCACGTCAAAGAGAGACTGGCAGACAATTGACCATCTTCCACTTCCAAACTGACCAGTTCGTACCTGAGCGACACATTGCGCAAATCACGGGGAAGCACTTGAGGATCGATCAGGCTCACAAGAGATAGGCTAGACGAAACGACACCTCGTAGTAGGCCGAGCAGACTTGCTATTCTCTGGCAAAGGAAAGAGGAAAAGTTGCTATTGAGCCACTTGGCGCCTAGAAATAGACCTTTGTCCAGCAACCAGTAGTTTTTGGCCGCTGTAGAGAGGTTCGGCCGAGTTAACTTGCAAGTTTTCAGCCAGAAATTGCTGGCGGATGCCGTCGATGACGATTTTCTACTTTGGCCGACAGAAGAGTTGTTGGTACCTATGCCGAGGTACGATTGGCCGAGCGAGAAATTGACATAAAGCGTCTCTTCGTTCACAGGCAGCGGCCATAATTCGGCGGTCAGATTCACTTCGGAACGCAGTCGCACATCCTGCATGAGCAAGCCAAGCGTGTCCTTCTCCAGAATCACCCGAACATTCCTTAGCAGATATTCGTTTTTGATATCCACGTGACCAAGAGGGCGCAAGTATGGTTGCGATTTAGTCTTCAGGTGAATAGTCGGTCGGGATTGTTTCAGTGCCTTGAGGGCGGATTTGCTGGAGTAAGTGGTGATTTGATCCAATCCCTGTTGCGACAGAAGTAAGCCAATTTCCGAAGAGCACGTTGTCAATTCGATCAGTAGAAATACTCGCCAAAAATAAGAGAGCGCAAAAGCTAAGCGGCGGCTCCATCCTGCAACTGCCTGCTGATCTTCTGCCATCTTCACCATACTTTGGATCCGATGACTTTTGTACCGATCATGTCACGTGTGGTGACAATTATTCCTCCATTGTATCGCTGTGGTTCATTTTTGGAGACGTTGAACCCTGGATTGTTGGCGTCTTCATTTTGAACAGTAAGTTTGGCCTTGAATTCGATAAATCGCTGGACGACCACCGTACCGTCAACGTTTCAACGCCCGTGTTACAGTCGCTACTACGAGCGAGAACCTCTTCTGCCACAGTGAGGTAGTAGCGCAGTACTAAATTTACCGTATGTTATGCAGAACGTAGGCCTACACAAATAGTAGAATAAAGATCCAGCGAATGTTTTAACCGCTCGAACGTTCTTTCCGTCGGTGGCCAAAGAGAAAATAAAAAACTGTCAATTTCGTCCAAATTTTTCTTCAGTTTTGGAGCAGGCCAAGTTTAGGAGAAACAGATCGAAGGACAAGTTTTGTGACGGCGGTGAATGTGACGTGTCCCTTGTTGTCATAGTATAGGCAGGAATAGGCACGTCGCCGTTATTTCAGTCGGGTACTACGGCACCAGCGTCGGAAATAATCATCCATGTTTGTGTGAAATACGACAAAGGAGGCGAGGTGTGCGCCGGCTAGTTTATAGCGAAGATGAATACTGGAGCTGGGTTGGGGCGCGAGTACCGGTTAAATTATTGTCAACCAGTAGCACCTCCCTTTTCTTCCTCCTCTTCTGCGACATACGGCCGCTTGTGCTTCGTCGTCGATCATTTTGAAAGAACCGCAACACATTCACTCAAGAAGATCGCTCTGTCCTGTCGCTTTCTGCGTCGCGACACAATCTTCGAACGCGTTTACAATAGTTTACCGTACGTATACGACTATATGTACGTATGCCAGAAGTAATCGTTCGTAGTAGACGCAGGCAAGTAAGGCCGGCCAAAGGTGCGAAGGGGCAGAAGAGGTGAGTGGAAAGAGACGAAGAACGAGGGAATACGAAGTTCGAACCACCCTTCTTTCTCGTCACCGAGTCCGTTGGACCAGGACAAAAAGTGGCAGTGCTGCGTAGAAACGGAGGCAACTGTGTCTAATTGAGAACGCAAGAAGAGATTACTGTTCAGTTGATGCCCATCTGGTTAGTGACTCCGTCTCTGCGCCCAGCTCATTTTCCGCGACACAGTAGCAGTTTAGCGTTTTCTTCTCTCTCTCTCTCTCTCTCTCGAGATCAAACTCGCAGTCTTCTTCAGTCAGGCGAAGTTTCTACCTTCGTAGGCCACCTCAGTGACACCTCATCTTGGCGAACGGAGCGAACGACCTTCGCCACTTTCTCCGCCGTTTCCCTCAGCCTGCTCTATGATCCAATGTGGCCTCCTACAGTTTTGTTTTAAAACCTTACTCCGATGTCTGTCCACCTTTACTAAGATTGGTGCAAAGCAAAGTTTTATGAGGTTGTACAAAGACATATGTACGTACTCATCGACAAGGAAAATGTTCAGAACGCCTCATATACATAGGTACAGGATGTACGTACACGGCACACGCTATAAGCCAGTGCAATTTTGCAGTACGGCACCGATTGTATAGCACAGCACAACGTGCAGTACTGTATCATGTATTCGACTAATGTACGAATACAACACTCATGCATACGCAGTGCGTTACGTACGCACTTGCATGGCGTTGTGAAAGAAAACAAAATGGCCAACGTCCGCACTTCGATACAGTCTGGTGGTCGCTGTTGTCGCGACACTCTGCAAAACGCCGTAATAAAATCGGGGCGCAGAAAAAGGTGGGAAAAGTGGACAAACGTTGCGAACTTTTATCGCCCTGGTCGGTGCATACTAGAGGGAAAAGTCGGAAAGTCTATAAAGGAAATATTGTCCCAATTCAGACCGGGAGACAAAGGATAAAGGACTGTGTCAGGAGTTGACGATTTCTAAAAATGGTTGAGATTGGCAAAGGTTTAGGTTGCTTCAATAGGCCGGCCTCTAAAATTCGGTGCAAACGTTCCTTTTTCTGATTTCCATAACAGAGGGCACTATTGAAAATTGAACCGCAATGTTCCAACCTTAAACTACGTTCAGTGCAAACACGTATTGTATGTACGTATCATTGCGGTTTCTGGGATGTACGTAGCGTAGCGGGATCCTGGAACAATTTCACTCGTGTATTTTTATCGACACCGAGCATGCGTGCACTGTATCAATACTATACCTATTTTTTTTTGGGGGCGCGCCCAGAGGCCGCACCCATTCAAGATAGCGGTGAGGAAAAGCGCTTAGCATAGGCAGAGGTGAACGTCTGTCGGTCGGTCGGTCTGTCTGTCCACCCGAAACTATGTATGTACAGTACATATGCACTAAAGATACAACTCTATTGTGTAACAATTCAGCCCAAAAGGCGCACGCTATTATAATGCCGATTCCTTGGCGCGCGTTCAGACACTTTCGCGAAAAGCGGAATACATTATGCTATTCTCGAGTTGTTCATAATGCACGTCTACTAGCTTAGCTACGTATTTTAGTACATCCTCATCATACGCTACATACAGGCTTCCTATGCCTGGTTGGTATGCTGTGATACGTACGTACTGTACATGCTTCCAAGTACATACAAGCTCGACGGGCGCCACCGCCACCATCGTTTCATGCTGACGGAGTAAAGAAGAAACGAACGTTTTATTTTATAGGGCTGGATGTATAGTACAGCACCTTGCCTACGCCAGTCTAGCGAAGTAAGGGCGCTGACATACGTAAAGGTAGAATAAGCGAAGAGATTGATGAGATTATGACTCACGCATGATTTAGCTAAAGCCTGAGAGAGAAGTAAGCTCTGCTCTGCCTTGATCATTGTACGCTTTTTTACTGGCCTTGTACGTTTGTACGATTTGGATTTTGTACTATTCTCGAAAAGGTTGCAGAAAAAAGTGCGAGTACTATGTATGTACGTACATACATAAGCGAGCTGACAGAGACTGGCAAGTATGTGCATACGACAGCTGACGGAGGCTACAAGTGAGGTACGTAGGTGGTTAGGTACAAAGTTCTGGATGGTATGAATGCAATCACACGAGAGTTTCTTGAACGTGTCAAAATGTCTTCAATGAACAACATATTCTTGAGTCGAGTCATATCCTGGACGAAATGACACAGCCAGTTTAGTTTGTTCCCCGCGCCCCCATATATTTTCCATCTTGGAAAATATACAACAATGGTTAGCAGCAACGATGGAAAGTTATTGTGAATGGCTGAGCCAGCTCTTGGCACAAATGGGCAGAAGGCTTTTTGGGTGGCCTTGTTTTAATATACCTACCCTTTGCACCTACTCAGTTACGTACAGTACAGTCGGGCGGCGGTCGGCAGAACTGACGGCTTGTAAGCAAAGCAGTTGCTACGTATATAACATACTAGCTGCTGCTTGCGGGTTTCACACAAAACAATGTGTCTTTGTTTCAAAACATGACACTCCTTCCCTTTGTCAACAATAGATAAAACATTACACCAGATCTTGTGACATCATGGATTGTGACATGTAATCCATCCAGCGGCTACACAGCTCTTGCGTGTACAGCTTTTACAGTAAGTCAAATCAAATACCACAACGAAGAAAAGGCGTAGTAGTGGCACATCCAATAAACTCCATGCCGTCTTCCGTTCTTGGAACAAGCCTTCCCTTTCTGTGCTTTCTGCTCCAACTATCATTCGGTTTGTGAGTACCATACCTATTTACCGGTGCATTGGACCCAGGGGCCCACGTAAAAGCGAGGACCTGTAGGGGGCTCGCTATGCGTAGCGGCAATTCATTCATGGGAATTTTGTGTTTTTGAGACGTGGGCAAAGGAGCATATTTATTTTTGGGAGCGCGCCCAGAGGCCGCCCCCATTCAAGATAGCGGTGAGGAAAAGCGCTTAGCATAGGCAGAGGTGAACGTCTGTCGGTCGGTCGGTCTGTCTGTCCACCCGAAACTATGTATGTACATATGCACTGAAGATAGAACTGTGTGTGTGTAACAATTCAGCCCAGAAGGTGCACGCTAGATTATAAAGCCGATTCCTTGGCGCGCGTTCAGACAAGCTTTCGCGGAAGGCGGAATACATTATGATATTCTCGAGCTGTTCATAGTTATGCATGTCTACTAGCTTAGCTACGTATTACACATCATATGCTACATAAAGGCTTCCTATGCGCCTTGTATGCTGTGCTACGTACGTACTGTACATGCTTCCAAGTACATACAAGCTCGATGGGCGCAACGCCACCAGCTTTGCATGCAATGCAAACGGAGGATAGAAGAAACGAACATTTTATTTTATAGGGCCGATGTACAGTATGTGCAATACAGCATCTTGCCTGCGCTCGTCTAGGGAAGTAAGGGCACTTACATAAAGGCAGAATAAGCGAAAAGATTGATGAGATTATGACTCACGCATGATTTAGCTAACGCCACAATCTAAACCTGAGAGAGAAGTAAGCTCTGCTCTTTCTTGGTCATTGTACGCTTTTTTACATGGCCTTGCACGTTTGAACGATTTGGATTTTGTACTATTCTCGAAAAAGGGTTGCAGAAAAGAGTGCAAGTACTATGTATGTACGTACATACATATGCGAGCTGACAGAGGCTGCAAGTATGTGCATGTGGAAGCTGACGGAGGCTACAAGTGAGGTGCTGTACGTAGGTGGTAGGTTAAGGTACGTACAAAGTCCTGGATGCTATGAATATTTTTGAGAGGTGCGCGGAGGCATACTTTTTTATTTAGGTCAAAAGCACGTAATGTGTCAAGAAATGTCTGCAATGAACGCATATTTCGAGTCAATCATATCTGTATAGAAATTACACAGCCAGTTTAGTCCCCGCGCCCCCATATATTTTCCATCTTGGAAAATGTACAACAATGGTTAGCAGCAACGATGGAAAGTTATTGTGAATGGCGGAGCCAGCTCTAGGCACACATGGGCAGAAGGCTTTTTGGGTGGCCTTGTTCTAGGAAGTTTTTACGGACATACTAGCTTTGATGAATGACTAGTGGCTGCCTATGCATATGGCGAGCTGATGGCTTATGACCATGACCAGTAGGTCTACGTATGTATGTACATACATTATGGGTTATGCAGGGGACTATGCATTGGACATTCTTTGTTTCGCCAATATGGCCGGTAAATACGGTATGAGCTTCTGCATTATTTCCCACACCACACAACACACCCATGCAAAATTAATATTTATCATAAGAATTTCGTTTTAGCATGCTGCCTGATATGCTACAGCTGTGACAACAGCGCATCATTGTGCAATAACGTCACTAACACAGGCAGATGGAACGAGGTCCAATGTGGAGACGCTTATCAATGCATCAAGCTTCAGATCAACAAAACCGGAAGTCTAAGTAAGAAAATACGTAGAAATAAAGCCTTTATTACCAAAAACTAGTCGACAGCACACGAGACAATTTACTCGGACCGAGCAAATCTGCATTTTATGCTGAAACAGAGGAACCATGAATATGGTCGGACTGTATTTGCGTCTGCTAACCAGTTTACCCGTGTGAGTACTTTTGCTCATACCGAGCATCTTCTCATCTGAACGGTACAGTAGCAGCGACCAACTCGCACCGTCTCGCACCTTGCTCGGTACGAGAATGTCACAGCTCGTGTGAACGCGCGTGTGCAAGTGACGAGAAGATGCTCGGTGCGAGTAAAAGTACTCACGAGGTCAGATTGCTTAGCAGATGGGAGTTCTAGTCGGTCCGTACTCATCGGTTCTTATGTTTCAACTCGAAAGATCAATATCCTCGGTACGAGTAAGTTGTCCTGTCTGATGTCGTCTACTGAAACGTTCTCATGTTCGGCAGTGTGGTATCGAAGCTGTTACCGAAACTGTGCCGAAGCTCAAGCAGTGGAGCAAAGCAATGGACTGTGCTTTCAATGCCAAGACGATTACTGCAACTCGAGCAATGAAATATTGGCCTGGAAATTCACAATTACGACTGGTATTGCAGTATTACCGTTCGTATGGTTCCGTTGACCGATTTTGTAACAACTGTACTGTACCTCACTACCTGTAGTCTTTCTACTTGCCATAGATGTAGTACCATCAAACTCGCACAGAAGTCGTACATCCCGAGTCGGTGTGGACAGCTTGAGGAAAACCCCGAGGGTGTCTGTCTGTGCGCGGGTACAAACTACGGCGCGCACGCGTAGAAAGTTACGAGTCGGAAGCTTACCAAGTCCAGTCCTCTTCTTTCGCAACTGTCTATGCGAGCGCGCCGTACTTTGTGCACAGCTCATAGACACCCTTACCTTTGGGTGTTTCGTCAAGCTGTCCACACCGACTCAGGATGTACGACTTTGTGAGAGTTTGAGGGAGAGTACATACATAGGTACATGGTACCGTGCATGTCTGCTTGATCAAAGAACAATATTTGCCAACCGATTAGTATTTTTTTATCAAGCTATCATGAAATAAATAACTCAAAAGGTGATTCAACAGGAGCAATACAGCCAATTGTACACCGTCGCATTTCCCACTATTATCTGCGTTTTACCGGAGAGCAATGGAGCTGGAGAAAAAAGCAATCGTTATTGCAGTTGCACTTTTCGCTTCTATTCAAGAAGGTACTGAACTGACACTGGCTACCTACTTCATCAATCCATCTGTATTCTACAGGATGATTGTACTAAACTAACCTTGTATAGGTACATCTCGTTACATCACTGTGTGCAGTTTGTAGCTACTAGGCCTACGTACAGTTCAAATGGTGCTTTCCGTAATAAATAAGACGGGCTTTAGCTGATCCAGCTTATTTATATACCTACGTGTTTATTCTTTATTGACACACGTCAGGCTTATTTTTGTACGAATGTCCACACTATTACAATTCCTCCCACCTTCTAGGCTTATCACTGCGTTGCTACAGCTGTGACTACAGTCCGTCCGAATGTAACAATGTGGCGAAACGAGAACAATGGAAGCAGGTCACTTGTGAGGACCAGTTCGATTACTGCGTCAAACTGCAAGTGAACAGAACTGAAGGAACAAGTTCGAGCTCTTCATCTACATAAACGGAAGACCTACTTTATGTAGCTGCTCACGTGTGGCATAGAAAGATGTTGCAAGTTTCACAATATTCTCATTTTAGTGTGGTATAGGCAATGCTATGCCAGTTGCGCAAAAGCTAGGATAGCGCAAAACAGCAATGGTGGCGCCTGTTTCCAGTGTCAAGAAACGCTTTGCAATTATGGAAGCACGGCTGTAATTGATGCAAAACTGCTAAAAATGTGCGTCTGGCTTGTGGTACTACTATACTATGGCTTCTCTAATTCCTGACCGTTTCAAGCTGACCGTTCATTACGAATGGCTCTGACCGTTCGTTATGCTTTCTTCAAAATTTGCTGTTGTTATGACTTTTAAAAACGTACGCACGCGAACATGCCGATAACATGCAATAATGAAATATGAGTAGATTGGTCAACTTTTGCTTTTGCTTGTTCGGGTAATTACACCAAACTTTACAGTATCTTCAGAGGTTTTTCAACTCCGCAAGCTGAACTACAACACAGTTGTTGCCCATTTCTGAGGTCAAAAACTTTACGGCAGATTGTTTTCATTTCAGTGTGCGTTTCCGGTTCCAAAAGCCAAATGCGACTGACTTCCGGTTATTCTACACACAGGCTCGAAGATCTCATGCTTTACATTTTTGATGCAGATTATTCTACAGTTTTTCATAACTTTCATATTCAATCATTCACGTTTTTTCTTCTGTTCTCTGGTTGTTTCTTTGTTTTCTCCGACTACGTACTAACATCTCCAGGAACCTGCAAGCACTATGTTTTTTCTCATCTGGACGCTGTCTCTGGTTTTTCTCCTAGTTTTTTCGACCACAACGGCCTATGGATGCGCTGGCAAGAAGGAAGACAAGAAGAAGGGAAAGAAGGGCGGAAAGGGTGGCAAGAACAAGAAAGAGAAAGGTGGAAAGAAGAAGGGCGGTGAGGATGAGGAGAGTTCTTCAGGAAGCGAGGATGAGGATGAAAGCGAGGAGGACGAGAAAGGTGGAAAGAAGAAGAAGAAGAAGAAGGGGAAGATCAACAAGAAGGGAAAGACAGGGTCCAAACAGGAAAACTCGACGTAAGCTCCGCTCCGATAGGCCTTTACTGGTATACTGTAGTACACTACAGTGCACCAGTACGGTAAATACTGTAGTATACGGAAAAGGCTGGCGCTGGCAAGTTCTGACCGCCGTGGTAAGATCCGATCAGGCACCGCCTGGTCTACCGCCAGCCGGAGTAATTCTTTGGTGTTAAGAACAAAATTTTCTAATGCCCTTAAAATTTACCGTAGGTACTAGGTAGTTTCCACATAACAAATTTTAGAGTGCCGCCGAACGAGGACCCATTCGCTCCCACCCGGACGCAAGGAACCCAACCTGGAGGAGTAGGATCAGGACCCATGATTGGACATCAAGGCCCCAGCGTGGACGCGCATGACCCCAACTATCAAACGTTTGCCGGTTTGCAGGATGAAGTGCTCTTTCCACAGGACATTCCGCCCGGAGGCCCAGGAGCAACCATGCCGCCAGCTTCTTCCACTGGAATGTCCAAACCATCCTATCGATGAAGATAAACACTGTGTGCAACTCGTTCGATTCGCCATGTTACGTACACGAATGTACATACTAATGCAGCCTACATAACTTGTGTGGAGTCGTGCGTGGATAAAACGTTTTTGAAAAGAACGAGAAAGCATCGGCCCGTGCTCAGGCTTCAAGCGCTGAATGGGTCCCGTTTCGTTGGCCTAATACGCTGCTCAGTTTTTTAAATCCACCAAATGCTTGTTCCAGCGTTTGACCATAATTAATACTCCTTCATCATTTTTTTAGGGCTTTTTACAGCGGTATATAAAGTTCAATAGGTGCTCTCGCTTTGCTCAATGCGACACCACACTTTGTTTCAATGAGTGAGTACCGCGGGATTCATTTGTCGCCATCATACATGGACACGGTTATCAGCTCGACATTGCCATACTATACATTAGCGCTACGTAGTAGTATCTTAAAAATAATTTTATATTTTAATTCAAATGAATAAAAATGATGGGTTTTTGATCATTTTTATTATATTTAATATTTTATTTAAATTCTAGCAAAGGAGCAATATTTTATCTAAAATCTAAATTTTTGGACCATCATTTAAATAATATAAAATGAATGAGCAGGCATGACAGTGTCCTCTCGCGCAGATGAAATCAGTAGCCACGCACGCACACACACTAACGACTCAGCGCATGGGGTCAGTTGCCTGCTGCCCTGCTAGAACTGGGGTAGGAGAGGAAGAATTGGAGAGATCCTCAACTCCAAACGATGCTAGAAGAGGGACTGGACCCAGCAGAAGATTTTTTGGGTGAAAAATACAGATTCTTATCCGAAGCTGTATCAGGTGGCCTTGGACATAATGGCATGCACAGCCACATCAGCCCCAGCAGAGTGTGTCTTCAGCCTCTGCTCTATGAAAACCCGTGGCCCAAAGGGCAACTGTTCTGATAAGAAGTTGGAACAGTCTATCATGCTACGAAAGAACAAAGACTTGAATAAATACTATAGTCGCACAAGAAATTTCATGAACCAGTGTAATTTTTTCTCAGCCAATAAAAGACGTAGAGCACAGTGGTCAAACTTCTACGGCTAACTTTAGCTTGCCGTTCCAATAAAAAAAACCGTTTGTCTCTAGCGGCTCTCAGTGTCGAGATCTCGCCAAATTTCTTCAGTACTAAAATCGCCAAATCGGGCGTGGACCATTGGGCAATTCTAAACCTCGCAAACTCCCGAAAGATCAAAATGGCAAAAATAAGCATACGTGATGAAGACGATGAAAATGCACATCGGGCGTACAGGGTCGTAGGGTGTCGTGGTTTGCGTGGTTTAGCGTCTGCCAAAAGGTGACACGATTTCAGTGCTGAAGGAATTTGGCGAGATCTCGACACTGAGAGCCGCTGGAGACAAACGGTTTTTTTATTGGAACGGCGAGCTAAAGTTAGCCATAGAAATTTGACCGCTGTGCTCTACGTCTTTTATTGGCTGAGAAAAAATTACACTGGTTCATGAAATTTCTTGTGCGACTATAGGTACTAGGTACACCACTGCACTTGTACCTGCCTTAGTCCTTATGCATGTACATACGTTTCTATGTATGAGCTGAGCATCGCCACAGGTACACGTACGTTATGTTCAAGATAAATAATGGTCCATTGAAAGTGACAAACGGTTGAGTGGAAAAAAATCATTTTATATTCAAATTATTTCCATTTAAATGAGAGAAATGACCAATCATTTTATTTATTATTTTATTTAAATGCAAAAGGGAAAAAATATTTTATTTTATATCAAAAAGCGCGAAATTTCATCATTTTTAAGATACTACTACGTAGTATGTATTCACGTTCGTACATATTTTATTAAGTTTGAGTATAATCAAACAGCGATTTCAAAACAGCGTTTCAGGGGCTTTTTGCAGTGCGCTTGCCAAAAACCTGTCCAAATTCACAGTAGAGCAATATCACGCCAAGCTGAGGCGACCCCGCTCGCGGCAGTTAAACGTGTATTAAAAGTAGTTCACGTGGAATACAGGAGTACATGCAAAAGCTCTGGCGTGGGTAATTTTTTTGTTTTGCGAGATTTAGTTTTTGCCAAACGGACAGAACAACTTTTTTGGCAATTACTAATATTCGCAATCAAACTTTACAACAGTTACTCAAAATATGCAAGAAACCTTGTCGAAAACGCCGGACTACTGGTTTAGGCAATACCCTACGGCTTGCCAAAAAGGTACGAACGAACTGCCGCCTGCACAGCCGCCCCAGCTTGACGTGATATACATATTCGACCACTTTCCACGTCGCGACGCACCCATGACATTGATTTTGAGGGCCCTCCTACTGAATATATAGAATAGAACTCGTCCCAAAATACGAATATAAAATTTCAGGCCAGGGATAGCCGCATGCACTTGACGCATGGCACCTGCCGTATTGCATGCATAATGTATACAACATAGGTACATACATACATACGTATTTGAGCAGCCCAGTTTGGCGTTGTTCTCGGGCACAAAACATTTCAGTAGCGTGCGATCGACAATAAAAAATTATCCTTGTTCTTTGTTATGCGATACCGCCCAGGATATGACGTCGCTGCTTTACCTTCCGGTTACTTGAGAAAGGAACGCCTCTTTGTATATCATTCTGTAGAGTAATGTGCAGCAGGTGGCTGTGTCAGTACAGTGTGGTGTCGGTCGGTTGAGGACGTGAGAGAGAACTTTTCTGCCGGTCCAAGTGCCAGCAATTTTACTTCACCATTAAATTTACTCCTACAATGCGACTGCAGTCTTTCTGACTTTGCGATCGAAGCAACGCGCCTGCAGGTTTTGCCGACGAATGAAAAAGGTTGACAATCGGTGACGATTCAATTGAGATCCGGACACGAGAAGACGGCGCGCTTTCAGCATATGTATAACATCGGTCTGTGCGGTGCAGAGAAACTGTAAGTTTTCTCTAGAGAGGAGAGGAAGGTTGGTCGTCGGTCCTTTGTCACCCATCGACACACTCGGAGGCAGAAGAGTCTGCGGGAGATTATTGGGGCGACCCTTGCTGTGCATGCGCGTGCGCGACAGAACAGAAGAAGACGCAGGCCATCTTCTTCCAACCAAATCAAGATGTCAGTCGCAGTGCGCCACCCTGACTGACGACGCATAAGAATCACCGACGGCCCTGTTGCATCCCCATACGTACCTATAGTACAATCATTAGAACATTTTGTACAGTGGCGTTGCGCCGCCGCCAAGGTGTTCTCCTAACCCAATAGTTGCGTGCGCAGACAACCGACTGGCAAAACTGCTCTGAAGAAGACGTCAACCCAAGCGCCGCACGCACACTGTCACCCGACCCGACGACCACAGTTCTGTCAAAATTCTGTACCAGCAGCGGGTTCCGTGTGTGCTGAAGGAGTAATATAGCGTTTCTTCGACAAAGCAAAGCAGCCGACGAGAACGTACATAGGATTTGTCACTATTGGCCATACGGTCACATCCCTACCAAGTACTATACCGTACTCGCAGTCGCACGCGTTGCGCTCCGTCGTCGCCGGAAAATTTACAACTCTTGTCTTCAACCTTTCTCCACTGTCAAAATTTTCGTCAGCGTCTGCTGGCTTGCTCCGCTGGCCCCCAGGATTATCTTAATTGTACTGTACCGATGGCGGCGGTGGAAATAGCGGAGACGCTGGTGCGCGACACGAAAGTCGCCAAGCGCATCAACGGCTACTTGATTCCGAAGCAGGGAAAGAGCGCGGATCAGGCATTTCTCAAGCTCAGCAACGTCTACTCCTGCATCATACTCGACAGCGAAGGTGAGCACTATTTCATTTCCAGCTTGCACAAAATGCAAAACATGATCACCGCATAACAGTTGCACTGTTCATGTATGCACGTTGGAGCAAGCAAGCCCACTGTAGCTACGTACCTACCTATTCATACGTAGTATGTACGTACTAATTCACCGCTGTAGTATACCGTCAAGTGCATGCACACACACATACCACATAAAAACACATAAAAACACACACGTAAGTACCTTATTGCAAAACATTTAGTGTTGATAGAGCTAAAAGATGGTTTAGGTTAGTGTGGCTTCCGCAATATTTGGTTGGACGTGGTAATTGCGACGCCATCCTTGACTTGAAATTTATAACGCAGTAGTCTCTCTCTTTCTTTTTCGCTTCCGGCAGTTCACGTGCCATCGCAAATCTATGTGGGGGTGCGGAATGCTCTTTTGGCATGGATCATGCCACAAGATAAATGGTATGTCACCTCCACTCCTACACAGTGCCTAATGTCCAAAATTGGTTTGAAGATATCGATCCAGGATTTTCGCAACCATTGGCGTGAATGTGTACGTTACACAGTACTTGATTCTTGGAGCCCCTTGCCAACACCGCCCTTATCATGTACGTGAACATACGTACGTAGCGCAACGTTGGTTGGGAAAACTGACCCAGAAACGAAGTGTTGCAGAACGCAACCTTGGTAATAATTTTTTCACATATTGCTCAACAAAAAGAATAAGTACTTCAAATTCGTACATAGGCCTATACCTACCTTATCTCAATTGTTGATTCCTGAAAACGTCACAGCCCCAAACAAACCAACGCAACTCATTCATATCGCACCATTGAGCAGAATGAAAGAACAGTCGCGAGAAATTCGACGCTAGAGGGGCGGAAAAACGGGACCGGACACACCGACAAAAGGGAAAAAAAAACAAACCCCCAAGAAACCCACAACCACCCCCGCCAAAACACCGAAGACCACCCCCAAAAAAAACCCACAAACAAGAAAAAAACAACCCCCACCCACAACCCAACACAAACACCCGCCAAAAACAAAAAAACAAAAAAACCCACCACCCCAAACCACCAACAAAAAAACACACAAAACAAAACAACACACAAAAAAAAACAAAAAACAAAAAAAAAAAAAAAAAAAAAAAAAAAAAAAAAAAAAAAAAAAAAAAAAAAAAAAAAAAAAAAAAAAAAAAAAAAAAAACAAAAAAAAAAAAAAAAAAAAAAAAAAAAAAAAAAAAAAAAAAAAAACAAAAAAAAAAAAAAACAAAAAAAAAAAAAAAAAAAAAAAAAAAAAAAAAAAAAAAAAAAAAAAAAAAAAAAAAAAAAAAAAAAAAAAAAAAAAACAAAAAAAAAAAAAAAAAAAAAACAAAAATAAAACTTGTTCAGTGTACTAGGCGGTATGGAACATTCCTGGCGGTGCTAAAGAAGGATAAAATCGTGATTTGTGCGACAATTTTTCATGCCTGGCAAGTTGATGTCGTCAACAGAATCATTTCTGTATGCCACTGAACGAGTAATGCGACTCCACTCCACCTCACGCATATTTGTCGCCACACCCAAAGACCATGAACTTTTGCATTTTCGTTCTCCGAAGCCGCAAAAGGACATCTCACTCACCTCACATTCTCCAAATCAAACAAAATGTCACTGTTGCCATGAAGACTCAGTTCGTGCACTGTGTAGCACAGACAGCCTAGGGCACAAGCACTGACCGAGTGCTCCACCAATACCAATGCCAACAGCACTTACGTAAATGGTGTTATCGTATACACTACAGAAGTACGCTATTCAAGCATACAGCCGCTATAACTGCCTGTCAGTTTTAGGTCGAGATGTGATCGCAATCGCCGCCTTGATCCGCTACAGTGCCACTCAGGCGTACTGCACATTGGCGGAGGTAGATGAGCGGTATCGAGAGAAGCTGGTTCGACTGGACAAGTCCTCTGCCTTCGGTCTGACCGGCGGCGGCAGTGGCAGCGACGGCGGCAGCAGCCAGAATCATCGCGGCGCCCAAGTGTGCAAGTGGAAGGAGTCGGAGGAGCGAGACGAGCCGCTCTACATGATCCACTACCGCCACAAGAGCAGACCGGCGCTGGACCAGATCCTGGAGACAGTGGTGGAGCAGGCCTTGGGCGTGTTCAACCTGGAGCTCAAGAAGAACGTCACCATCGATCTGAGCGCCGGGGAGCAGCGCGTGTGGCGCGATCGCATCGGATTCTGCGTCACGGATACACGGGAGCTGGCCGAGTTCCGACTGAGCGCCGGCTGGCGCCTGGCCCAACTGCTGCCGCCGCCCGCCGCCCCCCTCCTCACGGTGGAAAAGTGCCAAGACGACCTCGCTGCCATAGTCCACTACGACCGACAGGTGTGTCAGGTGGACCGCTCCGAGTATCTCTTCTTCCTCGCCGGCCTCCAAGGCTCCGACGTCTTCGTCGCCCGCTCCTCCTCCGCCGCCGGACAACAGCCGGAAGTGGTGGGCTACTCCGTGTGTCTGGACGGCACCATTCTCTCCCTCTACGCCGACCACCAGCCAGCCGCCAGCCTTCTCCTCCGTAGTTCCCTGGCACAAGCCAACGGAAAGCCGGTCACAATGACCCTGGTGGTGGGCGGATGGATCCACCAACTCTGCCAACAGCATCCGGACCTCCTCATCGACCAGCAGCCCGTCGTCCGCTATCACACCACAGCTCCACCCAAGAATATCGCCTGGGAAAGCGTGCACGTTCTCAACGCAGGCATGCACATCATCTAAGCTCGCAGAGGAGAGGAACCATCATTGATTTGAGAGATACTAATCAATGTAGCGATGATTATTTACCAAATCGCCGATCATACACTTGTGATTTACAAGTACACACTGTGCTTACAGAATTATTGCATTTCTGATTCGGAAGCTCCGTTGGTAATGTACGGTCACAGTGGTACTGCAGGCTCTTCTTTTCCAGGAGCTTTCCTAGTCTCAGCCCGATCACATACTCAGCGTGTACAGACACAGAGACGCGAGACCCCCGTTTAGGCTCTATACATAACATATGTACACCACCTACGTACATACCCCCGCTATCTGTTATATTCTAATGGCTCTTGTTTATGGGAAGTGTACATCACATACCACATCACATTCAGTGTCATCGTACTATAGTCTACTACAGTCTACGCTTGCTTCTTGAAGAAGGTTTGAGATTTGTTATGGGTGCTTGCTTTTGGGCAGGTAGCAGGACATGTATGAACGTACGGTTCGTACTTACTACTTTGTTTTCATAGTTAGTACGTATAGTCTGTGTATGTAGTACACTATTTTCCGTACTTTTTCGAGTGTGGTTGGATTGAATCCTTGTCTTATACGGAGATTAAGATTATTGCGTAATAAAAGCAATTTGCATTATCGAAGTCAGCTGTTGCCTTCAATATCACTACCCTCATCAGCACTGTCTTCGAAGCGCATCTCTTGCGCTGCAGAGCGCTGCATTGCCCCAGCTCGTTGTGAAATAAGGGCAGCAAAGTCGTGGTGATTGTCTGATATTGTTGTCGTTATTGATTGAATGAAATTTTGGACACCGCTTGGCTCGCCCGTTACTGCGGCATTTTGATCACTTTCGTCTCTCGCCTCCTCTTCCTCTTCAGTTCTCACCTGATCCAAGCTGACTCCTCGGTAGGCGGCCAGTGCACGCAGCTCCCTTTCCTTCATGCTCACGCTGCGAACTGACAGCACGGACTTCAACTCATTCAGAACCGTCAAGCACGCTTGCTTGTCGCCCTCCATCTACAAGCATACGTATTACATACAGTATCTTTAAAAAGTAGGTACAAGCAGACATTCTGACAGCGTTCGTCCACCAACCTCTGCTTTCTCGTCATGTTCATCCGCAACATCCGCAACATCTGACTGTCCAGCAGCAATTACAGCTTCGAAAACTTGGTCCACAATCTTCGGTTGAAAATCCACTGGTAAAATACGGATAGCCATCCTTGCATTTTCTTCTGCGGTATCACAGGATCGATGAGAAGATGAGTCAGCTGATGAAGATGGTGCCAATGAAGTAGACCGAGACGTTAGCAGTTGAAACTCCTGTAGACAACCGTCAGCCGCCCTCAGTTCCTGCTGAACCAGGGAAATAATGGCAGCGGTGTCGGAATCGATAGTTGGGCAGGCATTGGAGTACTCACTCTTCGATACATTGTGGAGCTTTATGCAGCTGAAACAATCACAAGGGCATCAAGGAATATGGACCAAGCGTATGCCCATCCAAAATGATTTCAGTGAGCAAGTAGGCCTAATAGCCCAGAATGCACAGGAATCCAAATTCGCGGAAGGTTTTTGCGTAAAATAAACAGGGCAAATCTGCACGGGGAAATGTCAGTGCTGCGCAAAAGTTTTCCGCGACCTCAGGAAATCTGCGCATTTTCTCAGTGAACAGACAACATGGCATTGCAATGCAATCGCTACGAGTATATACAGTACCTTTCGAGGGCTTGTTGCAAATGTAAACACGCACTATGCGCAGCCGCAGCAGCACCATTATTTTTGACAGCTGCAGCAGAACTTTCACCTTGACGCGAATTTCTTCTGGCATTGATGGAAAGAGTCTCGTAATCATAGTGAACCACTGCTGCGTCCAACGAATGAAGCATGCCATCAAATGTAGCCATCAAACTCTCCACATACCGCCAACAGTTGTCTGCTGCCGCGACTTTTTTATCAAAGAGCAGAAGAAGAGTTTGGAGCAACATGGCAAAGAACTCCGACTGTAGCATATCTGTCCACTGCCATAAGGCCTTGATCGTCTCCAGATGGGGACACGCTTCCTCATAGTCTGACGCAAATATTGGCGCAAGTTTCGCGCTGTCAATGGCAGCCAATATTTCCTCCTCGCTGTCGCCATTCACCACAAATAGCGGCGAGCTTGCAGCAGCACGGCTGAGGTCAGTCACAAGGCGAGGGGTACTTTGGCGGTAGAAAGCTTCCAATTCTTTGGCACAACGAAATAGAGAAAGGCGCAGTTGCTTGCACAATAAGCTGTCCGACGACCTGCCAACTTCCATCAGGAGATCACTTGCACTGAGAAGAGGAGCCGCTTTAGAAGCACTGCAACACATGCAGGTTACACCTTATGCTGCACTCTGTCAGATTAACCCCCTCCATAATCTCAGATGGCCGCATACACTCCTTGCGGCCACCCTGCGGCCGTGGCCGCCCATAGCCGAGGGGTGGCTGCGGCCAGAAAACGGTGGCCATACATAGCCGTAGCCAGGGTGGCCGCAAGTGGTGTATGCGGGCATCTGCAGCCATATGCTCACCTCCCACTTTAGCAGTAAGTGACACTTGCGTAAGTGCGACTTGTCACACTAAGCTAGTGACACTAGCGTTTCTTATGCTCATCTAAATTTTTCTCGAAAGTGACACTTGAGTTAGGGCGACTTCGGCTAGGGAGGTATTTGCCTCCCTAACGGCCTACAAACGACACGATTATGTGCTAAATTTTGCTTATTCATGATGCAAAACCAAGTAAAATGCTTTCCAAAGTTTATTCAAAGGCAAGAACTTATTCCCTGAAAGATGACCGATAGTTTCATTGTCCCATGTGTGATTTTGTTGGTTTTTCGTTCAGCGCCCTTCTGGCATAAAAGTTTGTCGTCAGTTTTTCACCATAAAAACCCACAACAGCTTCAATTTGAAATTCAGCTTGACTTGTGTGCAAAAATACCCCGACAACAGCACATGCCATTGAGTGCGCGCTTTTTCTTCAAAGAAATAACAATAAAAATTAGTATGTGGGTACAATTTGGTGGGTAAATAATAATTAAAATGACCAAAGTACTTTGTCATTGCATTGGAAAAAGCAGCAGGATGAACGAAAATAAATTGACGATACGTGTGGGACTCGAACCCATAAGTCTCACTTTCATTTTTCCTGCAAAAAAGACGCTAAGGGAGACTTAGGATCAACCAAGTACCACTAAAATTAGTGCTACATCGAAAAGGTGGTGAGCATAAGAAAATTGAAGCCGCACTTCAGTCGCCCTAATTTTAGGGCGGCTTCTAAGTGACACTAGGCCTAGTGAGACTTATGTTAGGGAGGGAGGTGAGCATACGGCTGCTGAGATTTATGGAGGGGGTTAACCAGCTGCAATATGCCCTCGCCCGCTCAGCCCGCGGGCCCCCCGGGAATCGAAAGGAAGAGCCGGCGGAAACAGGAAAAAAATATTCATTTGACTGACGTTTCAGGCGGCCCACGGGCGGCCCACGGGCTGAGCGGGCGAGGGCATTACGGAGCTAGTTAAGAAGAGGAGTATGCCCCGCGCAAGCGCAACAAGGCCATGGCCAGCTCTACGCTGGGTTTATATGTATACATGTCGCGCGTACTGTACATAGAGCGTAGGCCATTTTCTGAACGTAACCTTAGCCACAAGCACTGCACAATGCACATACTGTTCCTATGCACGCTCATACAATGCATAACCACTCACAACGTGCTCTGCGCCGCCAACTTACACAAAGTATCCTCTGGCCAAGGCTTCTCTTTCGCTCAGCATTCGTACGGCTGCCTTGACCTTCCGCCGAACACGCGCACAGTCGTGAAATGATTGCACTACCTTCGCTATAGCTCCACGCCTTCGACACAATCGCCGTATCCCAAGCAGAAGAAACGGCGCCACACAAGCAAACAGGGTCCAAGCCAGTGGTGGATAGCAGACAAATAGACTCAGCATCAGGACAACAATCACAACGGGACTGAATCTGAAATAGAAATTACTATGTGCAAAAACTACGTGCATGCCACTGCAGTATAGCACACGCATAAAACAGTATAGTAATGCTCTTACGACGGAAGATTTCTTATCCACACTCCCTGAAGAGAGGCACCTTGCAGCAAAATACGCTGAACTCGCCGCAGTTTCAGCTCATCTGCTTCCAGCAGCACTCCACAGTTAGCACATTGATCAAGCAAGTGCGAAAAAAGCCCCGTTGTCTGAGCGAATAATAAAGCACAATAGGATGAATAGTAAGAGGCAATTCGGGCCCACGGGAAATTTGGGCCACAATAACGGAGGCAGTCGACATCGCAACCTTCCTTCCGACAGAATAAAGCAGAAGGATCGTTGTTGTACGTTTCGCTAGATTTGCATCTTCTCAAAGCAGAGATTTTATGGGGTGGCCCAAATTGCCCCCTGACCAGAATTACCCCGCCGCACTACTATTCACATTGCGTACCACATCGACCAATCACAACGATATATCGACATTGTGCTGTGTGGTTCATATCTGAAAGGGGACAAAGTCGGACACCAAATATTTTCTCAACCTGAGTATGTAGCTGAGTGACTTTGGCTACCAATACAAATGGGTTGACTAGATAAAGCTGGTGTCAGACTTAACCGCCCCCCCCCCCCCCCCCCCCATCGTTGACGCTTTTCTACCAATGCAGGTTTCCAGGCCAACTTTTCGCACTGGGTCGGCGGCACTTTGAACGGATTCGACGGTTGAGAATTCGCCCCACTTCCTTCATCCATTACGAAAAAATTTGCATCAGAAAGTTGTGATGGAAGACAGCTGGTCATGTACGCGTATAGTGGAGAATTCTACAAGGGCGTACGTATAAGCATGCCGTATGTACAACACACAAACGTCACGACGATTTTCAAAACGTTTCGTGCACAATATAATAATGTCAATAGCCCGTACACAACGGAAGCTGAACGCCGACTTTGACGCTGCGTTGCAGCCGGCGTCAACGCGAACGCCAACGCAGATATCGACGTTCAACGCCAAAGCAGATATCGACGTTCAACGTAGATATTAGCGATCGCAGATAAAAGTAGCGAACATCGACGTAAACTTGATCGAAATACGTACGTACATTGTACGTACGTACCAAACAGCATCATCATCTATGCCGGCGTTATTATTGGAGTAAAATAATGATTTGCGTAGCTTCCATAATCTGCGTTGAACGTCGATATCTGCGTTGGCGTTGAACGTCGATATCTGTGTTCGCGTTCGCATTGACGCCGGCGGAAACGTAACGTCAAAGTCGGCGTTCAGCGTCCGTTATGAACGGGCCATCAGACGTCAGACGAAGAGCCGTCCATTTTTTCTCGGTCACACAAGGAGGACCTACTTTACCTCCTTGCTCCTTTGCCAAAGCCTACTGGCCATCATTCTATTCCTGTGACGAAGAGGCTACGCTATAGATTTCTCGTTCCGTCTCGTCTGGCATTGATTTGCGCCAACCTTATTCACGTCTTACTTACTCGTGAGACGACATCAATATCCTCGGCATTTGATTCTTCATACGTAGCCATCTTTCGTCATGATATTATTTGAAGTAAATTCGCCAATCTATCATGTTCAGATCTCGTGATTTGCTACTTCCTTCTTCTTCATCTTCACTTCAAACACGTAGTATGCTGCTATATAGCGGCTGGCGAAAACGAAAACTGAAAAGAAAATGCACTGGCTACACGGCTACAATTATTTTCTAAAAAATGCGCACTGACCTGCGATTTTAGGTGAAAACAGTGCAAAATTGCGGGAACATTGCACTAGCACGTGCCATTGCACGAGTGAACTGAGACCTCTATGAACCAAAAACTTGTTTTGTTTTAGGTTGCTCCTTGGTTTTAGTAAAAAATATCATATCATTATCTTTGAACGTTATCTTTGACCGTCATTCATTCGATGTTCCCTCCGACTGCTTCTCTGGTTTCATCCAGTTCACTCACAGCCAACTCAGCAACGCTGGAGTCGAAATTGACGCTGGCGGTGGTGAGCTTACTCTTACTGTCGTCGCTCGATGTCTTAGTTCGCCCTGCAGTGGCCGTCGTGGGTACATTCTCGCTTGTGAGCTGAATTGGTTGGAGCTTAGTCTGCGGTACATCCGCCATCCGCATGCCTTCGTTGGGGTTCGGTCCGGCAGGACGCGGCGGTGTGAGTAATTTAGAGTTCATCTGTTTGATCTTCTTCTCTCGATCTTGATCTTCCATTTCCATCCGCGCTCTTGTCGCATTAGTAGCATCGGCATTTGCAGCATCGACCACTGATTGCTGCTGTTCCACCTTTCTCTCGGCTGAGCTGCTGACGTTGAAACTGAAACGTGAGCACACGCTGTCATACTTCTTCTTCAAGAACCGACGAGCGAAAAGCGCCACCACCAGTACGATGAGGAACAACAGGCTAAACGCCGACGCCGCTGTCAAAAGTCCGCAACATGTTCTTGAGTTCCGCAATGCGTCTCGCTTCTTCTCACGCTCTTCGTATGTTTCCACGTCGAATTTATCTCCGTTGTTAGTAGTAGGCGCTGGGCATGCAATTTGCATTAGCAGATAGAAACAAGAAACGCGAAAAATGTTGCTGCATCGAGAACCTTCATGATGATGATAGCACATTATGAAAACATACAGAAACCAAGAGTACACCGGAAACAAAAAAAATCAGGAAAACCGACCGTACTTGAAGACGGGAAAAGCTGCACTGGGGAGCACTATATTCTGCATTCTGAAGATTTCGTGTGCGTGTCGTCAGCTCTGTCAAAATCAATCCCACAAGTAATTTTGTTCAAGCATCACGAAAAACCGAAAACAAAGATAGTATCACATTTTTGGAATCATAACGTAGCGTCACTCACTCTTAGTAATCTGGGTAGATGAGATGAGGGTTAGTACCTAACTTTACAGGGTATCGCTGCAAAAAACAATAAAAGAACCAGGAGTGCCTTTTCACAGTTTCCCGTCACAAAGGAAGAGGCTAGCTGAAGCTGAAGAAGGGGACTTGCGGCTTTTGCTATCTTGTTTCGGAGGCAACAACTCCTCTCTCGCCGTTACGAAGGCCGGTGCCTTGTAAGCGGATGTCTTCAACGTCATGCTCTCGTTTCCCTTACTCTTCATTTCAGACCCATCCTTCCGTTTGGATACCGCCTTCTTCCCTTTGGATTTGGATGATAGTTCCTTCTTTTTCTTCTTGGCAGTCACATCATTGCCTCCCAGTTCTAAGCCACCGATACCCAGCTCTTCATAAAGACCATCATCTTCAGGCAGAGGATCGATGTTCATGACTGGCAGTTTCTCAGTAGTCATCGACGACGATTCTTCTTCTACCTTGCTCTTATTCTTCTTCTTCTTCTTTGAAACAGCGGTGGCTGATAGAGAAGGTTGTCTAGGATGTGACGCCGAGTCTGGAGGACATTCGGGCAATGGGGCTGGTGGAGGGACTGGAACTGGAGCGTCCGCTGCTTTCTGCTTCTTCTTGCACATGCTCGACTCACAGCAAAAGAGCAAAAAGAAACAATAGAAAAAAGATGGACGGAAAAATGAACGAATCAACCAACCACCCCCGGCGGAAGACCAAAAAGAAAATAATGTCATTTGTCACCTATGGCAGCTGATTTGTGAGCGGAGCGGAAATTTAAATTTGTATCAGTTTTGTACTTTGTAGGCCTATATCTGGAGAAACAGCCAGCAGTTTTATTCGCACACACGAGTATCGCATCAAGGGGTTAGTATGGGGAAAAATGCGGGATCTCGAGGACTTCTGCCTAGTCTCATCTCATCGCCTACTACTTCGCTTTGACGCTGTGGCCGGACACATCCCTGGAGGCGACATCTTCCAGTTCTTCGTAGAGGTCGTCGTCTTCTATTGGCGCAGGCGGCGGCGCGGGAGGAGATGGAGCTGGTGGTTCCGGAGCGCGAGCTCTCTCCGATTTGGGCGGCGGCGTCTTGGAGGGTGCTTTCTTCTTCTCCTTTTCTTCGCTCTTCTTTGACACAGTGTTCGCAGATTGGGTGGGCGCTGAGACTGGTGTATGTACTGGAGCAGGGGCTGCCGCCGGTTTAGCTGGAGCTGGAGCCTTTGGTGCTGCTGCTGGTGGCGGAGCGAGCGGTGCCACATTCGCCGCCTTCTTCTCCTCCTTCGCCTTCTTGTTCTTTCCGAAACACATGTTCGCCCGTCTGGCTGGCAGCTCGCGCTTGGGCGAAAACACAGAAAAAGAGCAGAAAAAGAACCGACCACCCAGTAAAGAAGAAAACGGGAAGACTGTTCAGAGAACGTTCGCGTTTTGCGCGGAAGCGAGGATATTGCACAAGGTAATAACCGCAGCAGGATCGGAAATGGCGCGCGAGCGCGATGGAAAAAATTGCGAGCTGCAACTTCAATTTCCTGCGTGCCGTTTTCTGCGCCTTCTCCTCATCCGCTCATCCTCTCACAACAAAGCACGAATTGGGAACATGAGAAAACAGTGCTTATCCCAAGGCTTATCCTCAGAGATTCGTGCTATCTTCAAGCTACATGGATTTTCTATCAAACTGTGAGTAGATAGATAAAATAAAACGACGCTCTACACTAGGATAATGACAACGGCAACTGTATGTGTGTTGTGTATGTCCGTGCCTACCTGAGCTGAATGTGTTACAGAGACGCCGCTCGATCATTGGAGAAGAAGCTGGAGCGTGTGGATAACGAGCTGGAGCGATCGAAATGGCTCGAGAAAATTGTGGAATCAGTGCGCAAACTTCCACGTACTGAAATACGTACACCTATTCTGCACGCGGTTCGTTTATGGTGAAAATGCGGATATTTCTGAAGTCGCGTAAGGCATTGTTGCGTGAATTTATGGACTTTTTGCAGTTTTGTGCTAATTTTGCCCGAAAAACTTTCCGCTACTTCGGAAAACTCCGCATTCTCTCAGTGTGTTGACTATAATTAGCTTCTGCTTTATTTTCTGTGCGTGTGTGTTGCAGTTATATCGCCAGTTATCGACGAGAGTTCATTGGATGCTGCTATTCAAGAGTGTAGCCAATCGGAGAATGAAGAAGACAATATGTTCAACGTGATCGACGCCTTCACAACACCGAAATACATATTTGACACGGAGAAAAAGAAATACATCCTGTATGGACCGCTTCTTTTTATTGCTGTTTGGCTGTTGATTATTTGAAGCACGATGGATTATGTTGCATTTTTCATGCTTTTCAGGCACAAGGAAAGACATCTGCCTGATTTGCACTTACACGGCGCTGCAAAATCGAAGGGGAATTTCTACATGGCCCGATTTGTAAATATTCTACAGGTATGATAGCGATGTCCTTTTGACATTATGGAAACAGTATCATATGTTCTGTACGTACCTACCTACTCTTATGCTTTAGCGTACGCAAAGACACAGCCTATTCTCTGCCTCTTCTGGGTGGCTTGGAGGCGAACGCAAGATTCAGGTTGCTACATATTCTGTTCGTGTCCTGTACTGTACATGATGAACATTTCGAGGCAGACGTCTGTGATACTGTTCTGTAAATATGTTTGTTGTGTTTTATTGTAGCTGAAAACTGTAGCGGATCTGATGGGAGCCCCTGGGCGTGTGAATAGTGCAGTTGTGCTCGGAATGCTGTGTCGGCTAAAAGCTGTACGCATGTCGTCCTTATGTACAATGGACGGCTTGTCCTTTTAGTAAATAATTAGAGTCCATCCAGCGAGAAGTTGTCTTTGAGCCTTTGCCTGTGCAGCAAAAAAATACTCATTCAGTACGGATTTTTCTCGGAGTTTGGAACGTGTTCAGATTCTGCGGGAGTACATGTAAAAGCAATTTGCGCAGCACGGGCACCGACCCATGGAAAGAATCGCGCCAGATGGACTACTGTATCGCTCTTGTATTTTAGGAAAAGCTATTTCTGGAGGATCTAACTGGAACCGTAGAATTGGCCTTCACAGAAGGCATCGTAAGATTGCAAATATGATTGCTTCTGCATGCCTACGTACGTACTACTTGTTTCATCCTGTTCTTCAGTGTGTTGAAGAGCGCTTCTCTGGAAATGCACCTTAGGTACCTTTTTATGGTCCAGCAGCCATTTTCCAAACATATTGAGCCTTCCGCATTACATTGCTGACTAGTTTGCAATTTAACCCCTCCTGTATGCTGAGATACGGCTGCTGGTAGGCCCAATTTTCCCCCACTTGCCCGCCACTTTTTTCACAAATTCTTAGCATCATGCTACTCCATTTTCTTCGCAGATTTCGGTTTGGGGCATGCCCCTTCGATATTTTGATGAATATGGCGTGATATAGTCCAAAACGCGGTAATTTTGGCTAATTTGATCATTTTCGTCAATTTTTATGGTGTTTTCATCAAAATATCGAAGGGGCATGCCCCAAACCGAAATCTGCGAAGAAAATGGAGTAGAATGATGCTAAGAATTTTTGAAAAAAGTGGCGGGCAAGTGGGGGGAAAATTGTGCCAACCAGCAGCCGTATCTCAGCATACAGGAGGGGTTAAATTGCAAACTGGTCAGCAATGTAATGCGGAAGTCCCAATATGTTTGGAAAATGGCTGCTGGACCATAAAAAGGTACCTAAGGTGCATTTCCAGAGAAGCGCTCTTCAACACACTGAAGAACAGGATGAAACAAGTAGTACGTACATGCCTACACTAGCCTGTATTTATGCAGTGAAGCTGCGAAGGTGAGCCGCTGCTGTCTGTTGTAGAAGTTGCATACGGGCTTGTTCTGCGAGCAGTGCGTAGTGTTGGCTGAGGGATGGTTGGAGGAAGGCGTCCTGCATGTGACGGGACTCGGCTTTCCACCCATGGAAGCAGCTGCGGAGACGCGAGCTCAGTTTGGTCGACTCAATTTCTTCGGCGGTCCGTCCAAAAACTGTGTGGCTGACTCTGTGAAACTGAAGCAACTGGAGAAGCGCAATCCAAACGCCACCATCGTCTTCGCCTCTGATCTCTGGCTCGACAGATCTATTGTACGACATGATGAGCTACAGTACTGTAGTACGTATCGATGCCCACGTTCAAACTATGGTCATTCCGGTAGGGAGTTGTCTGCTGCGGCAAATGAAAATTCTTTCTCCTCTTCTGCGGGAGCGAAATTTGCGCAGAGCGGGCAAATTCCCAATGACAACTCTCGCTTGACTTACTGTGACTATAGCAGTGATGTGTTGCCGTGTAGTGCGTGCTGTATATCGCTCCTTCTGGGTGTGTAGGTATTCGAGAAGCTTGACATGATGCTGAATGGTTACAGCGCCAATCCGCCCGTCTGCTTTGTCTTCTGCGGCTCCTTCACCTCCAAAAATCACGGCAACAAACATTTCGCCCAACTCAAAGGTGCTTACTAGTTGTTACGTTTTCACTAGTTGTCGATTATGTACTGTACGTACATTATTTTCCTCCGTACCGCAATTTCGCGATGCTCATTTTGGGATCTGCTGTGCAGATGGCTTCAAGCAGTTGTCAGATGTTCTGCAGCGCCACCCGGACTTGACAGAGCGGAGTAGCTTTGTGTTTGTTCCCAGTTTGACTGACCCTTGCTTGGGCAATATTCTCCCGCGGTAAACGGACTCACACCCGAATAATATCCCTGACCAACTGCGTGCTTTTATTCTTTCATCGTTTGTAGCATTTCTTTGCTTATCTAGGCCCTCTCTTCCTGCCGCCGTCACTGCTCCGGTGTTGTCAAAGGTGCCCAACTGTCATTTCACCAGCAACCCTGCGCGTCTGCAGTACTGTACGCAGGAAATCGTGGTGTTCAGAGAGGATATTGTGGAGAAAATGTGCAGAAACGCATTGAAACTACCTGCCAAACAACAGGAGATACCCACTCATGTACGTACTAGTATGCGCTTTTAGGGGAAGCTCAAGCTACGCCTCGAGATGCCATGCAACCGTATACGTACAGTATCTGCACCGGAAGGAGCGAGTCAGATTATGTTACTTATTATAGCTTTTTAGTTTTGCAAGACACTGCTATCTCAAGGGCATTTGTGTCCACTGCCGATCCACGTTTCGCCCGTTTACTGGGACTACGATCACGCTCTTGGTCTTTATCCTCTGCCCGATTTGGTGGTGGTTTGCGACAAGTATGAGTCATTTACTCTGTCTCATCCGAAAGAGGGATGCACCATTACAAATCCGGTATGTGTACTTACAGTTTGCACCAATCAATCTTAACCTATATGCAACAATGGTTTTCTCACCTACCTGTTCACTGAAAAAAATTGCAATCAAATGAGCAATCGCACGCACGACAATAATACGAGTCATGAAAGCAGTGCATTTCTAGGGTTCATTCATGCGCAACAAATTCGCCTTTCAACTGTACAATCTGCATTCAAGAACTGTGGAAGACTGTCAGTTGGATGCGTACGATGAAAACAGCATTGACTTCGGCTAAATTCATCATTTTGCTGTTGCCTACTACCGACAAGCCTATCACGCTTGTGCCTTTTCGGTTTCCTGCTGTTGTCCCGTCACAAATTTAAGCAGCTGCGCCTTTTTGGCCACATGTTCGCCTTCCTTGCATAGCACCTCTGACACCACCTCATGCCCTGGAGCTCTGAAAAGTGAGACAATGGAGGCATTCAGTTAGTACCTAAATAGTTGTGAAGTGTATACGTAGAACTTCGTTCAAAAACTGTGCACGTGAGAGGCTCATAAGAAAGAACATACTTGATGACGTATTCCATCTTCATTGCCACCAGTACAACGAGGGGTTGTCCAGGAGTGACCTCATCACCAGCATTCACCAATATTTTTTCCACCACTCCGGGCATTGGAGCCAAAGCGCCGGCCAGTGCCGAATCCCCACGCTCCATCGTCTCCTGTACCCACTTGGGTTGCGGCACCTTCAGCTCATACTCTCCGTCCTTGGTGAATAGATGGAAGGTGTTGTCGTCAAGCCAGACAACTTTCGCCCTGTGAATGCCGGCCAGTTCTTGATGCGGCAGGTACAGTTCGCATTCGAATTCGATGGATTCGCATATACCGGAGTCGGCGGATTTCATACCGCTGCTTCTGACGACGATTTCCTCTCTTGGCTCGGATGAATTATCGAGCAAGCGCATGGTGTAGCTGCCATCTCGCAGAAAACGAACTTGCGCGTGGAATAGTTGGGAATCCAGTTGAAAGCTGATCACGCGCTCTTCTTCCATGTTCACGCGAAAATAATCGACGGCGCTGAACGGGTCCCGAGGTCGAAAGCCCGGCTGACGCACCACCTGCGGCACAGTCTCACACAGTACACACACATACAAAACATTACGTTAAGGTCTCACACTATAGATCTCTGAGCCGTGGACTCCTGTACTACTACTGAAGTATCTGGTGATATCTAATTTCAGCTGTTTTCACTTCCTGACACCATACGATCATCCGTCTGCTTGTTTTCCGTTCGCTGTTTCCGCTCCAGTCGCGCTGTCTGCGCTCGTCTTCGTACTATGCAGGGACAACTGTCTATGCATGGACTTCTTGATAAATTCGGTCCAGGCTCTCCTGAGCCAACGAAAGCGAGTTGAGAGGAGATCAAGATATTGATCGAAAGCTTGTTACACGATCTCTTTGACGCGCCATAGAGCGCCTCTTGAAACGGCCTCTCCGTGGCGCTATTCTTGATTGAAACGATAACTTTTTCAAACACGTTTTTCTTGGATAACTTTGCGTAGAGGCAACGTAGAGAGGCGCCGCAGGTACCGATCGATTCCTCTCGTCAAGACGCGTTGAATGGTGTGCCGCATGTTGAAAAATACCCAGTGGTTCCTTCGGAACACCCAAATCGCATGGTTTTTATGGTGTTCTTCGGCGTGTCGTACTGCGCCGAATACAAGAGCTTTGGCGCTGCCGTTTGGTGTACGTGTAGAGGAAGAATGATACTTTATTCTCATTATGACGGATCACTTTTATCTTGCGTACAACGGCTACGACGAAGCCTCAAAGTTGGCTCCGAAACTATAGCGTGAGACCTTAAACCAGCTCCGATATTCCGTCCGGGTCCGTTAGTTGCTCAAGAATTGACGGCCGAGCTCGATCAAGGTTTTCTACTGGAGGCGACTAAAAATTTGTCCACGAAACGGGGAGCGGGTGGTTTCCGGGAGTATCGGAGTTGGTTGAAATGTACTACGTATGAATATGTACGTACTGTATTACAAGACCATCACCTACCCACGCGACGCCTCTTATGACGTCACTCTACTTACATCGTACTTACTACCTGAGTAAGCTGTCGCTGTATCATAGCCAATGCTGCCATGCACTGCGCTTCGGCGGAGATACGCAGCCGATCAGCGGAGGAAGGAAAGAGCTCTTCCTTGTGATCGGGTATGAAATCCGTGTACACGTTGCCAGCCGCGAATTCCGAGTGCGCGAGGAGGCGTCGAAGGAAGGCGATGTTCGTTGACAGGCCCACCACGTGATACTTGGACAGCACCGAGTCTGATCTACGCAGTGCGGAGGTTCTGTCGGGGCCCCAGACGACCAGCTTGGAAATCATGGGGTCGTAGTGCACGGACACTTCGTCTCCCTCCACCACGCCCGTCTCCACTCGCAGATACGGCGGTCTGGGCGAGGGCTCGCGCAAGTGCAACAGTCGGCCTGCCCCGGGCATGAACTCCTGATCCGGGTCTTCAGCATAGATGCGAGCTTCCATCGAGTGCCCGACTATACTCAACTCTGCCTGGGTTAATGGAAGCGGCTCCCCCTGCGCCACACGCAGCTGCCACTCCACCAGGTCCGTGTTGGTGATCATCTCTGTGACAGGGTGTTCCACTTGCAGCCGCGTGTTCATTTCCATGAAGAAGAAGCGGTGCTGCGGGTCCATGATGAACTCTACAGTGCCGGCGCCTACGTAGGCCACAGCCTTGGCCGCGCGCACAGCGGCTTCTCCAATGGAAACGCGCGTTTCTTCGCCGATGCCAGGCGCCGGCGCCTCCTCTATGATCTTCTGGTGCCTTCTCTGTACACTGCAGTCTCTTTCGAAGAGGTAGACGTAGTTGCCGTGAGTGTCGCCGAATACTTGCACTTCCACGTGACGAGGATCTCGCACGAATTGCTCCACTATCATCTCGTCGTTGCCGAAAGATTTGGCCGCTTCTCGTCTGGCGGAGGTGAGCTGCGCTTGGAACTCCGACTCTGACTGCGCGATACGCATGCCTTTGCCGCCTCCGCCTCGCACAGCCTTCAACATCACCGGATACCCGATCTGCCCAGCCTCCGACCGCAATCTAAAACAACACGCGCGCGTCGCGTACGTCCTCAAATTTGGCTCATTCTGTCTTCTTTCTACTCTCCCATCTTAGCGTACAGACAGTACATAATCACCACGCGATGCTATTAGGCTACCGTCGGATATTTGATTGGTTGGTAAACGTCACTTCTCTGACATACCGTAAAAATTGAGAGGTCCCATATGGGGGTATGCATAGGGGGGGGGGGGGGGGGGGGTTATGCATGGGGCATTTTTTATGTTTTGGAGAGGTGCGCAGAGGAATATATTTTAGGTCAAAAGCACGTGTTTTAGGGTATAATTGAGGTCAAAACACGGTTATTCTAGTACAATACACCCCCAAGCAGGCTTATAGGCATCTTAGCTTGGTGTGGGAGTGGCTATGGGTACTATATGACCAGCTTACATAGGTAAGTTCAGGTACTGTACAGTACATATGGGGGTATGCATAGGGGGGTTATGCATTGGGCATTTTTTATGTTTTGCCAATATGGGGGTATAGGGGGTTATGCATTGGGGGGGGGGGGGGGGTTATGCACCGGTAAATACGGTACTGTACATACATGTACCCTGCATGTGCGGCAAGTACATACAGCGCACTGTACATTCCAGCAGTGTACGTGACAGCCCAACGATCTGGCTCTTACCTCTCATCTGACTGGTCGTCTCCGTGGTATCCGACCACCACTGGCACTCCAGCTTCTGTCATGATGCGTTTGGCTGCATTCTTGATACCCATGTCGCGTATGGCACTGGCAGGCGGACCCACGAAGATCACCCCCTCCCTCTGGCACAGCTCAGCAAATTCCGCGTTCTCGGACAAGAATCCATATCCGGGATGTATGGCTTGAGCTCGAGTGCGCATGGCCACATCCAGAATTTTGTCTTGCCTGAGGTAGGAGTCCACTGAGGGGGCAGGGCCTACACAATAGGCCTCATCTGCTAAGGCGACGTGAAGCGACTCCCTGTCCGCCTCACTGAACACAGCCACCGTTTGTATACCCAGTCGCTTCGCCGTACGCAGAATACGGCACGCGATTTCTCCCCGATTCGCGATCAGCAGCTTGTCGATGGCAGTGGATGAGGAGCTCGCTCTTGGAGTGGACGTCAAACATCTTCTATTGGAATGGAGGAAAAACAGGAGAGGAAACGGATGAAGCTTCCTCCGCAACATCTCCTTGCTTGTCTGCGCCCGCAACCTTCTCTATAATCTCTCTCCAGTGGATGTGGATATGAAAATTGATGAAACCTGCGCCAGTGTTGCCAGGTTCTCAGGAGACAAAAGCGCGGAGCGTTCGTGGTTTTGCTCTTCAAAGGATATATCGAGCTGTAAAAGTGACGACCGGGGGGGGGGGGGAACTTGAGGTCCACCAACTTTATCCTCCTGTATGCAATATAAGCACTGATGGCGCGTTCACCAGACGTCCGTACGTTCGTTCTTCAACCCATATTTGACGGAGTATGGCAACGGAGACGGATAACGTAATCCAATTGACGACGGACGTACGGACATCTGGTGAACGCGCCATTACAACACACACAAAGACAGGACTCAAACAGCACAGCACACACACTTTCCACTTTCCCACACTCAAAACAGTTGGACAATACACTCGTTGTTGGTGGTGGTAAAGGAATTTTCATCAATTTTCATCATCAGAAAAAAATTGTCTCCCCTACGGCCACACCCATGACATTTTTATTGGATAGTTTCCTCGAAACGGGACGCAAGTTGCAAGGCAAGCAAACGCCCGAAAATGTTGCGTTTGAAAAAGAGAGATAAAAGAAAAGAAATACAAAGACAGTAAGACAGGAAGGAGGGAGAGAACGAGAAGAGTGGAACCCACGCGACGCAAGCGAGTGTGTAAGATAAGAAATACATACGAAGAAATGGAGTGGAAAAAATGAACGCCATCTCTCTGAGCATCGCAAAATATGAAGCTGCTATTTATGCGCTAAAATTGGATAAGCAACTGTCCAAACGGATTTTAGCTTCCGGTCGGATTATTTAGCGCGACCTGATTCACAGCTATGTATGGATTACTCAGCTTTGTGGCCACAGGTATGACTTTCTTATTTGTAGTAGTCTTTCGTTTCAAATTGCCTGAATATTTTAGGCTGTGTTCTGCTGTTGCTGCTCTTTTCGAGCAGTGTTCGGTGTCAGTTGAGGCCTGTGGGGCCTAGACAGGAGGAGCAGCCGCCTTTGATGTCTCAGCCGTCATCGCCTCAGGCTTCTTTAGTAGTGCCTGAAGGTTCTGCGGTGAGTATTCCGTGTCGCGCAGTTGGCTCTGCGCCTATTGAATATCGTTGGCTGAAGGACGGTGTGCCTTTGGGCGGCTATTCTTTGGCTGCCAGCTTTCTCAGCTTAGACGCTTCAACTCGAACAGATCAGGGATCTTATCCTGCTGTATTGCCAAGAATTACGCGCACTGGCACGAGCACACGACACGTCTCAGTAACTGTACATGGCTGTTGATACTGTGCATGATTGTGTGGTGATGTTGCCTACTGGACAGGGAGTGTTGCCTACTGTTGTTGTGATGTGT
>JASAMW010006076.1:0-26192 GCA_030247985.1 Epsilonema sp. ZAB3_2
GTTCTTCGTTCAGTTACGTATTGCTGCGTTACGATGAGGGTGGACGGTCGCAATCGGGGCGTCTATCTGCGAGAGCTGCACCAGCAGGGTCGACCCCGGGAGTTTCTCATCGCCGTGGAACCCATCTTTCCTGAAGACTGCGGTAGGTGTTAACAGTTTAACTCCTCCCGGAATTCAAAGTCTCCGTTGCCAACTGGTTGTGCAATCGTTGACAATCGACATATTGCAGTTGTGCAACTGGTGACAACCAACATATGAAAACTGCGTAACCATGGCAACGGTTGCGCAACTGCTATATGTTGGTTGTCAACGGTTGCGCAACTCCTCCAAATGTCGGGTTGTCAACGGTTGCACAACCAGTCGGCGTCGGAGACTTTGAAATTCTGGAGGAGTAAACACATACCACCGCATCCGCTTCTCATGTTTGTGAACAAGTTGCAAGAACTGCAGTCTGGTCCTTTATTGTTCGTTATGGAAGTCAAGTCATGTTGCGTAGAATAGAATATGACAAAATATTGGGGATTTTGTCCATGCTTCACGTACTCTTTATTCTTCAGGAGTAGGCCTACCTTTAAACTTCACAATTCGACCTTGAGTTCCATAGCGAACTAACTCTCAGTGGCCAGACTGACTACAGTTCATCAAGCTGCGACTGTGTTTGTGTTTCAGATCACGACCGAAAGGTGGCGCTGTCTCAGCGCTTTCTGCTGCACACGGACGCCGGGGAGTGGTTGGAGTGTCCGCGCAGTGTGGAACTGATGAATATGCAACGCCAGTTCAGCATTCGCATCGATCCGCGCCAGTTACCACCCGGGAAAGCTTACTACACCGAAGTATGTACGTACAGGGTGTCTCATAATAAACCGTCCACCTTCCAGTGCATGTAACTCTGGAACCACACCTTAAATTTTCATGCGGTTTTTTGTATTTTGTAGCAAAGGCTTCAACTCAGATGTGCACAAAATTTGAGCTTCATAGGCCAAGTAGAAGCTGCTCAAACACGTTCTTTCCCCGGCGGTCAAAAACGAGGGTTTTTCGAACTGATAGTGCCGATTAGGGGGTCTTCTGTGCATGGTCCAAACAAAATTAGCGTCGTAATGAAAAAAAAATGTTCCAAAATGCTAGAAAATGCGTATCTCATGCATTAGCCCCAGTGCCAGGATAGCAAACGCATTGAACTGGGTATCTTGAAAGAATAAGACCGATATTTTTCTCCATAATGAAGAAAAACGTCGATTTTGAGCTTCGAGATTCAAACCGTCGCAATTTCCGAAGTATGTGGACGAAATAGTTGAAATTTTGTACACACCTGCGTTGAAGCCTTGGCTACAGAATAAAAGAAACCGCATAAAAATGTAAGATTTGGTTCCAGAGTTACATGCACGGAAAGGTGGACGGTTTATTTTGAGACACTCTGTATGTCGTGTGAGCTGCATGATAGCTACAGTCTGGCCAGCGAGAGTTCGGTATGCATGGGCCTCAAGTCGTCCTGCGTAGTTTGCATGTACATACTTCTGCAAAATGGGAGTACACGAAGCACGGACAGAAATCTGCATTTGTGAATCTATTTTACGCAACGCGACTTGTTCCATAGCAAAGTCTAGTGGCCAGACTCTACGGTGCCGTGTTTATTTTTAGATTCGTGCCTTCGAAGACGGCTGTTTGGATGTGGGTCCATTGTGGAGAGTGCCTGTAACTGTGATTGTGCCCGAAAAGGTGACGGATTCTCTGGTGAATGTGGAGAGAAAGGCTGTGCTCTGTTCACCCGGATATTACCACCGTCTTTTTCTGCACGTACCAGAGGGGGCCGAATGGGCATGTAAGTATCGGGAATTCATACAAATTGACACAGCCAGAGGGGGCCGAATGGGCATGTGAGTATCGGGAATTCATACACGTTGACGCAGCCAGAGGGGGCCGAATGGGCATGTGAGTATCAGGAATTTATACAATTTGACACAGCCAGAGGGGGCCGAATGGGCATGTAAGGTATCAAGAATTCACACATTTTACACTGCCAGAGAGGCCGAATGGGCATGTAAGCATCAGGAATTCATAAAAATTGGCATTGCCAAGCAAGCAAGTGTATGAATTTGTGTAGGATACTCTGGGGTAGACTCGGCCATGGGAAAATCCGGCCACTTAGGTTTCAGGGCTGCATATCTTAGCAAGCAATGGACCGATTGAGACAAGTATGATATCACTCGATCCCTAGAATTGCCTCCTTTCATATGAGCTGTTTGGTTCATTATTTGCTCAAACAGCAACTTCAAAGAGCTAGGTGGCCGGGTTTACCCCACAGTACCCTAGTTTTCATCGTGCATGGGTGATTGTACGGTTGTGTTTTTTTCTGGTGTAGTGTTGAAATTTCGAAGTTTGGATGCGGAGAAGTACAGTCGTTGGGTGTTCCACGCTGTGCAGATCGTAGAACAGCGCAGTTTTCGCTCCACGGAAAGCTACAAGGTGTGCGCATTTCACGGTGGCTCTTATCAATGAAATAGTAGGGTACTATGGGGTAAACCCGGCCATGGGGAAAACCCGACAAGCTCTTTTTAACTTGCTGCTTCAACAACTGGTGAACTAAAATAGGTCATTATTTTGAAAGAGGACAGTTCAAGGAATCGAATCGTATTGTCAAATTTGTCTCAATTGGGCCATTGGTTGCTGAGATATGCAGCCCTGAAACTTTGCTGGCCTGGCCGGAGTTTCCCATGGCCGGGTTTTACCCCGTAGTACCCTACATGATGTACAACTGCTTGTGTAGGGTACTGTGGGGTAACCCCGGACAATGGGGGTAAACCCGAACACCTAGTGAAGCAACCATACGTCGGATTGAGACAAGTATTCTACCGATCGATTCCTCGAACTCTCCTCTTTCAAATGAGCTACCATGTTCATCATTTGCTGAAGCGGCAAGTTCAGAAAAGCTTAGGTAAGTGTCCGGGTTTACCCCACAGTACCCTACAATTTTACAGGTAGTGACGCTAAGCGAGAATGGCGAAACGACGCAGGGCTTCAGCGTTGTGGGTGGTCGTACGTTGGAGCTGTGCATCACCAAATGGTGGACGAGTCTCGGCTGCGTTTCCGTCTCCTACTCCCTCCAGTTTCACGGGTTGGCGCCGCTGGAACGAAGCATCGCGATGGTAAAAAAAAACAGTACCGCACTACCAAGAATACATAATCATGCTAAGAATTAGGCCTGCATATTTTTTGCTACAATTATAGTCTGGCCAGAGAGAGTTGGGTATGGGACTCAAGTCGTACTGCGTATTTTGCATGTAGTTCTGCTAAATAAGAGTACACAAAGCACGGACAAAAACCGTATTTGTGAATCTATTTTACGCAACAACGCGCCTTGAATGTCATAGCCAACTCTTACTGGTCAGACTATAGGTACTACTGTACCTATCAACCAGCAGTTTTGCAACTGTTGACAACCAACATAATATGAAGAGCGTAGTAACCGTGGCAACGGTTGCACAACTGCGATATGTTGGTTGTCAACGGTTGCACAACTCCTCCATATGTCGGTTGTCAACGGTTGTACAACCAGTTGGCGTCGGAGACTTTGAAATCCGGGAGGAGTGAATACTGAGAAAGAGTCAACGTGTACGTACTGTACCTAACAGAAGGGTAAGTGTGTTTTTATAGTTGAGCTGTGATTCCGTGCGACGACTGGAGATGTCCTGTCCTTTGATACACGAAGAAGCTTCGCCGGCTGTTAGCCTCAAATACCTCTGTCACTTCGTCAAGTATGTATGTATGTAGCGTACTATGTGCGTGTGCACGTCATTTAGTACGCGCAGCAGCTTTTTCCGTTGCATGCAGTGTTTGCACTTGATGCAACTTACTAACTTACCACTGAAAAACCCAAAAACGAGGAACGACACTTTCTTGTGAAAATTGCAGAATATTTCGTCCCTAAATTTCGATACGTTTTCCTCACCCCTGAAACACAACGTATAAAGATCGTGCAGATAAACAACTTTTAGTCCCTTAACCCCCTCTTCGTAATCACAGGCGTCCGCCTGTCCGTAGCCACCCGGCTAGATATGGCTGCAACCTGCGTTTTTTTGGTTTCAGGCCTACAGAGCAGAAGCTGCGTCCGTTGGGCCTGCGTGATCTGTTCGAGGAGGGTCGACAGGCCTACCAGCTCATCCTGCTCTACTGCTTTTCGGTGGCCAAGGGCGGGGCGGAGGTGTATCCGTGCTTTCCCGGCCTCTCGGAACTGCTGTACGAAAGTCCGCTAGACGGCCAATTGTGGATGGTGTTCAGCCAGCAGAAGCAGTACATGTTCGGCGGAGAAGCGTATCCGCACAGGGTAGGGTATTTTAGGTTCTGCTTTTTTTGGTGATGTCAAGTTTGTAATTAACACATACCGCACCAAGGCGTCATTGTTGTCAACAAGTTGCAGAACTATTGTCAGTTTGTTGACAACGAATATATGAGAGTTGTCGCTGCGTTGTCGTTTCCACAGAGGTGACAACACAGTGACACTTCCCTATAACTTGCGTATGTATTATAGTATGTACATATATGTACGTAGTTCAAATTACTCCCACTCTCCCATTTCACTTCACTTCATGTACTACGTACGAACCAAGAAAACCAGAGGCCACGCAGATGCACTGTTGGACAGCTTCTGAAACATCAACTTCACAGGGTTTGGGGTATAGGCGCCTATTTTTTTTGTCTAAGCTCAACCTGCCTTCTCTCTTCTCTTCACTGTGCCCCATTTGCTAGAGATGGGCCGAGACTCTCGGTCTCGGTCTCGGAAATCTCGGTCATTTTTGGCGATCTCGGTCTCGGTCTCGGTCTCGACTTTAGAATTTTCAAATTCTCGGTCTCGGTCTCGGTCTCGCAACTTTTAGGGCCTATTTTAGGCGAGACCGAGACTAGATTGAAATCGTGCTTCACAACCAATTTTTATGCATTTCCGCTGAGATTTTAGCTGCCTATCATGAAAAAATTTCCCCTGCGGGGCGATTTTACCCATGTATGTAGAAAATAGAAGTGAAGCACCTATTCGCCACTGTTTTCGCCAATAAAATTTTCATAGAAAACGACCATCAGAAAAAATACAAACGAAATTCCATAAGTTTTTATACCAATGCTTAGTCTCGGTCTCGATCTCGGTCTCGGTCTCGACAAAATTCCCCAATCTCGGTCTCGGTCTCGGTCTCGTTTTCAGCAACAATCCAGTCTCGGCCCATCTCTACATTTGCGTTGCGTGCGTTTTAGTACGCGACGCGCCTGGACAAGGGCGAGTACACGCTGCTGTTGCAACTGCGGCACGAGGACTGCGTCTATCTGGAGAGGTTCAAGGATCTCTCCGCGGTGATCTACACGAAACTCGCCTCTCCGCTCTCCCTCGACGTCTATCCGTCGCAGGACGCGGCCCTGAGTGTGGGCGGAAGGAAATTCGGTACCTGCAACCTGAGTCCCGGCAGTCGCACGCCGCTCTACGTTACACAACTGCCGGAAGACAAGTGAGATCGGGGAGGGGAGAGGGTTAACACATACCGCGACCTGGCGTCATTGTTGGCAACAACTTCGTTCATTTGTTGTCGGTTTTGTTGTCCGTTTTGTTGTTTGTTGTCCGTTTCATAGGGGTGTTGACGAACGACAACAAAACCGACACAACACCCATATTAAACCGGACAACAAAACGGACAACAAACAACAAAACCGACAACAAACGAACGAGTTGTTGCCAACAATTACGCCAGGTCGGGGTATGTGTTAACCCCCTTCGTAATTCCAGGCGTCCGCTTGTCCGTAGCCACCCGGCAAACCCCGTCCGTAGACGAACCTCGGGGTATATGTGTTAGCCGGGTTTACCCCACCACAGTACCCTACATACATATAGTTGGCAGGAATATCTCACTATACGAAGATGCATTTTTTGCTTTTTCTTTCAGGCTACCGAAACAGGCGAGTATCGGCAGTGTGTTATGCGGCGCCTTAACCCTGGCCAAGGACGAGTACGGCCGGAGAGTGAGCCAGTTTCCATTCGATTATGTGATTGTGGACAAGCAGAAGAGCAGCAGTAGTGGAAGCAAGAGCCAGGTGAAAGAGGAGAAGAAAGAAGAAAAGAGCAAAGCGGACGAATTTCAAGGTTGGTGTGGCGTACATTAGAGATGGGCCGAGACTCTCGGTCTCGGAAATCTCGGTCATTTTTGGCGGTCTCGGTCTCGACTTTAGAATTTTCAAATTCTCGGTCTCGGTCTCGCAACTTTTACGGCCTATTTTAGGCGAGACCGAGACTAGATTGAAATCGTGATTTCACAAGCAATTTTATGCATTTCCGCTGAGATTTTAGCTGCCTATCATGAAAAATTTCTCCTGCAGGGCGACTTTAGCCATACAATGTAGCAAATGGAAGTCAACCACCTATTCACCACCAGAGGACGCACCCCAACAAAAGCGAGGCCGAAACCCCGACCAAAAAAAACCCGCAAACCCGCATCCACCGCACACACTCCTCATAATAAGAAACTGTATTTGCCATTATATTATTTTTATCGAAAACGACCATCGGAAAAAATGAAAAAACCCACCCCAAAACGAAATGCCATAAGTTTTTATATCAATACTTAGTTCTCGATCTCGGTCTCGACAAAATTCCCTAAATAGAATAAAAATTCCAAAAAATTCTCGGTCTCGGTCTCGGAAAAAATTCTTAGTCTCGGTCTCGTTTTCAGCAACAATCCAGTCTCGGCCCATCTCTTAGCGTACATTATGTAACAAAACATCCCAAAAACCCCACATATATATTTTTTGGGTACTATGGGGTAAACCCGGACACCTAAGCTTTTCTGAACTTGCCGCTTCAGCAACTGATGAACATGGTAGGCTCGTTTGAAGAGGAGAGTTTGAGAGGATTCTCGATTGTAGAAAAACAAAAAAAACCCAAAAAACCACCCCCAAACCCCCCAGCCAAACAAAAAAAACACACAAAAATACTTTTGTTCTCTATCTCTCGCCCTATGGTTGCTTGAGATATGCTTACTAGGTGTCCTGGGCTTTACCCCCGTGCCCGGGTTTACCCCACAGCCAAAACGTGGAAAACAAGCTGAGCACTGTCTGGAATAATTATTACCAACAGTTCAGCTTGTTTTCCACGTTTGCTGTGGGGTAAACCCGGGCACGGGGGTAAACCCAGACACCTAGTAAGCATATCTCAGCAACCATACGACAGATTGAGACAAGTATTCTACCAATCGAGTCCTTCAAACTCTCCTCTTTCAAACGAGCTACCATGTTCATCAGTTGCTGAAGCGGCAAGTTCAGAAAAGCTTAGGTGTCCGGGTTTACCCCATAGTACCCTACATAATGTACGCTAGAGATGGGCCGAGACTGGATTGTTGCTGAAAACGAGACCGAGACTAAGAATTTTTTCCGAGACCGAGACCGAGAATAGGGAATTTTGTCGAGACCGAGATCGAGACTAAGTATTGATATAAAAACTTATGGCATTTCGTTTTCATTTTTTCCGATGGTCGTTTTCGATAAAAATAATAATGGCAAATACAGTGGTGAATAGGTGGTTGACTTCCATTTGCTACATTGTATGGCTAAAGTCGCCCTGCAGGAGAAATTTTTCATGATAGGCAGCTAAAATCTCAGCGGAAATGCATAAAATTGCTTGTGAAATCACGATTTCAATCTAGTCTCGGTCTCGCCTAAAATAGGCCGTAAAAGTTGCGAGACCGAGACCGAGAATTTGAAAATTCTAAAGTCGAGACCGAGACCGCCAAAAATGACCGAGATTTCCGAGACCGAGAGTCTCGGCCCATCTCTAATGTACGCCACACCAACCTTGAAATTCGTCCGCTTTGCTCTTTTTCTTCTTTCTTCTCCTCTTTCACCTGGCTCTTGCTTCCACTACTGCTGCTCTTCTGCTTGTCCACAATCACATAATCGAATGGAAACTGGCTCACTCTCCGGCCGTACTCGTCCTTGGCCAGGGTTAAGGCGCCGCATAACACACTGCCGATACTCGCCTGTTTCGGTAGCCTGAAAGAAAAAGCAAAAAATGCATCTTCGTATAGTGAGATATTCCTGCCAACTATGTGTATGTAGGGTACTGTGGTGGGGTAAACCCGGCTAACACATATACCCCGAGGTTCGTCTACGGACGGGGTTTGCCGGGTGGCTACGGACAAGCGGACGCCTGGAATTACGAAGGGGGTTAACACATACCCCGACCTGGCGTAATTGTTGGCAACAACTCGTTCGTTTGTTGTCGGTTTTGTTGTTTGTTGTCCGTTTTGTTGTCCGGTTTAATATGGGTGTTGTGTCGGTTTTGTTGTCGTTCGTCAACACCCCTATGAAACGGACAACAAACAACAAAACGGACAACAAAACCGACAACAAATGAACGAAGTTGTTGCCAACAATGACGCCAGGTCGCGGTATGTGTTAACCCTCTCCCCTCCCCGATCTCACTTGTCTTCCGGCAGTTGTGTAACGTAGAGCGGCGTGCGACTACCGGGACTCAGGTTGCAAGTGCCGAATTTCCTTCCTCCTACGCTCAGTGCGGCGTCCTGAGACGGATAGACGTCGAGGGAGAGCGGAGAGGCGAGTTTCGTGTAGATCACCGCGGAGAGATCCTTGAATCTCTCCAGATAGACGCAGTCCTCGTGCCGCAGTTGCAACAGCAGCGTGTACTCGCCCTTGTCCAGGCGCGTCGCGTACTAAAAAAACGCACGCAACGCAAATGGGGCACAGTGAAGAGAAGAGAAAAGGCAGGTTGAGCTTAGACTAAAAAATTAGGCGCCCAAGCCCCAAACCCTGTGAAGTTGATGTTTCAGCAGCTGGCCAACAATGTATCTGCATTGCCCCTGGTTTGCTTTTCTTGGCTCAAATCACCCCCATTTTCCCATTTCACTTCATTCCATGTACTACATGCGTACATACTACATACTGTACGCACGTAAATTGCAAACAACTTTGATCTCGCGAATTGCAAGTAACTGTGATCTCGCGAGATGAATGGAAGGCCAAATTTAGGGAAGAAAAATTACTGTCCATTGTTGGGACCGCGGTCCAACCGCCGCTTCCATTCGATTCCGGTCGGACTGCAGTAGGACCGCGGTCCCAGAGGTCCAGCCCATATTGGAGAGAGTTAAAGCAGAGCTTACCCTGTGAGGATACGCTTCCCCGCCGAACATGTACTGCTTCTGTTGGCTGAACACCATCCACAGTTGGCCGTCTAGCGGACTTTCGTACAGCAGTTCCGAGAGGCCGGGAAAGCACGGATACACCTCCGCCCCGCCCTTGGCCACCGAAAAGCAGTAGAGCAAGATCAGCTGATAGGCCTGTCGACCCTCCTCGAACAGATCACGCAGGCCCAACGGACGTAACTTCTGCTCTGTGGGCCTGAAACCAGAAAACTTTAGCCATACTTATTATTGTGAACCTCCAAAATTAAAGGACGTACCAAAGAAACGAAGGGACAAGAAAAATTCAGAAAAAAAGTTGGTTTGTATGGTTATCTTTTGTTCCATCCCAACAAAAATGTATCGAAAGGGAATTTTCGGCTAATTTTTATGAACAGAGATCCCTTATTTTTGGAGCGTTACAGTAGTACAGCAAGTTGCATCAAGTGCAAACAAACACTGCATGCTGGAAAAAGCTGCTGCGCGTACGTTATTACGTAGTACGCACATGCTTACATACTTGACGAAGTGACAGAGGTATTTGAGGCTAACAGCCGGCGAAGCTTCTTCGTGTATCAAAGGACAGGACATCTCCAGTCGTCGCACGGAATCACAGCTCAACTATAAATTATAAAACACACTTTACCAGCTTCCGTTGGGTACGTTTCGCACTGCGTACGTTAACAATAGCGTTCGTTCGAGGCCAGTAGTGTACGGAAACAGGTTTGTTAGGCGAGTTTAGCCACCTGTCCTTGGACCGGCTCGTGGTCGTGTGCCAAAGTTCAAAGCTGTGAACGAGGGTAGTGGGTTCGATTCCCGTTCGGTCCCACTTCCCCCCCCCCCCCCCCCCCCCTGTTTCGGGACCCGGCTATCGTCATACGGAACGCGGCACGTCACAGTACAGGTTGACTCTTTCTAAGTAATGAGCACCCGTTTCTACGTCGCACAGAAGTAGGAACCTACCTTCTTTTATCTGCATTACGTTTGAGTGAAAGCGCGTGGAAAAGAAACTTGGTTGGTACAGAAATAGTAGTCGTAGCAAAAACATACTATTCCAAGCAGAATTATATATTCTTGGTCGCAGGGTAATGCATTTTTTTACCATCGCGATGCTTCGTTCCAGCGGCGCCAACCCGTGAAACTGGAGGGAGTAGGAGACGGAAACGCAGCCGAGACTCGTCCACCATTTGGTGATACACAGCTCCAGCGTGCGACCACTCACAACGCTGAAGCCCTGCGTCGTTTCGCCATTCTCGCTCAGCGTCACCACCTGTATATTGTACAAACCGTCTTACATAAAGAGAATGTGAACTTGCTGTTTCCATAAATAATGAAAAAACTACCTCCACGGGGTAAGCCCAGCCACCTTTAGCGCCTTTGAACTTGCTGTTTCCACAAATGATGAAAGAGGAGAGTACAAGGAATCGATTGGTGTTAATTTTTGTCTCAATCAGTCCATTGGTTGCTGAGATATGCAGCTCTGAAACGTAGGTGGCTGGATTTTCCCATGGTCTGGTTTACCCCATGTACCCTGTTAATGGACAAGCAAAGTGTGCACACCTTGTAGCTTTCCGTAGAGCGAAAACTGCGCTGTTCTACGATCTGCACAGCGTGGAACACCCAACGACTGTACTTCTCCGCATCCAAACTTCGAAATTTCAACACTACACCACGAAGACACAACTGTACAATCACACGTGCACGATGAGAAATACACAAATTCATACTTGCTTGCTTGATTGCGTCAATTTGTATGAATTCCTGATACTTACATGTCCATTCGGCCCCCTCTGGCTGTGTCAAATTGTATGAATTCCTGATAATTATATGCCCATTCGGCCCCTCTGGCTGTGTCAAATTGTATGAATTCCTGATACTTACATGCCCATTCGGCCCCCTCTGGCACGTGCAGAAAGAGACGGTGATAATAGCCGGGTGAACAGAGCACAGCCTTTCTCTCCACGTTCATTAGAGAATCAGTCACCTTTTCGGGCACAATCACAGTTATAGGCACTCTCCACAATGGACCCACATCCAAACAGCCGTCTTCGAAGGCACGAATCTATAAATAAACACCGAATAGTCTGGCCACTAGACTTTGCTATGGAACTCAAGTCGTGCTGCGTAAAATAGATTCACAAATGGAAATTTCTGTCCGTGCTTCGTGTACTGTACTCCTATTTTGCAGAAGTAAATGCAAACTATGTATTAAGGCTTATGCAACCAAACTCTCTGGGGCAAGACTGTAGCTATCATGCAGCTCACACGACACACAGGGTACTGTGGGGTAAACCCGGACACGGGGGTATCTCAGACACCTAGTATATCTCATCAACCATAGGAGCGATTGAGACAAGTATTCTACCAATCGATTCCTTGTACTCTTCTCTATCAAATGAGCTACCATACCATGTTTATCATTTGCTAAAGCGGCAAGTTAAGAAAAGCTTAGGTGTCCGGCTTTACCCCACAGTACCCTCGATCGGTGCTGTACTTCGGTGTAGTAGGCTTTCCCGGGTGGCAACTGGCGCGGATCGATGCGAATGCTGAACTGACGCTGCATATTCATCAGTTCCACACTGCGCGGACACTCCAACCACTCCCCAGCGTCTGTGTGCAGCAGAAAGCGCTGAGACAGCGCCACCTTGCGGTCGTGATCTGAAACACAAACAGATTCGCAGCTTGATGAGTTCGCTGTGGAACTCAAGGTCGTATTGTGTAGTTTTCATACGTACTCCTGCGTAAACACAAACAGATTCGCAGCTTGATGAGTTCGCTATATGGAACTCAAGGTCGTATTGTGTAGTTTTCATACGTACTCCTGCGTAAACACAAACAGATTCGCAGCTTGATAAACTTTAGTCTGGCCACTAAAGAGTTCGCTATGGAACTCAACGTCGTATTGTGTAGTTTGCATGTACTCCTGCGGAATAGAAGTAAATGAAGCATAGACAAAAATCCGCATTATTTTTTCATATTCTATTCTACGCAACATGACTTCATTTTCATAGCGAACTCTAGACTAACTGGCCAGACTGCAGTTCTGCAATTTTTTGACAAAATATGAGAAGCGGATGCGGTCTGTGTTAACTGTTAACACCTACCGCAGTCTTCAGGAAAGATGGGTTCAACGGCGATGAGGAACTCTCGGGGTCGACCCTGCTGGTGCAGCTCTCGCAGATAGACGCCCCGATTGCGACCGTCCACCCTCACTTGGTAATGCGCCAACCCCGCGGACGTCAACGCCTTTCCATGCTTCCGCATGTAATCCATGGCATCGGTTATCTATTGAAGAAAACGAACAAAGTTTGGCTCAGTAGCTGGCTATGCAGTTGGGGATAGTTTAGAAATTACGTCAGCTGGGGGTCCCCTTGGTTTAGCCTCTGACGCTAACTGGGGGGTAAGGGTCGGGAGGGGGGGGGGGGGGGTCCCCTCGATTTGGGCCGAAAAAAACCTTACGAAATTGATAAACTATCCCGGGGATTGTTTACAAATTACGTCAGGTAGAGGATCCCCTTGGTTTAGCCCCTGACGCTAACGGTGGGAGTTACGGTCGGGGGGAGGTCCCATCTCGGCTGAAACCACCTGACGTAATTTATATTTATAAACAATTCCGGGGATTGTTTTCAAATTACGTTAGGTGGGGGCTCCCTAGGCTAGCTAAGGTAGTGGGGTGGTTGGTTCCCTCCAAATGGGCTGAAACCGCCTGATGTAATTCATAAACAACCCCTTGTGTGTTGTACCTACTTGTAAGAGGCCTCGTCCGGAGGAGAAGCTGTCGTTTTCCTCCTCCTTTCTCTGGCTCGCCGTATTCTCCAAGGCCAACCGCAAGCCGAACTGCGTGTACGCCACGCCTTCTGCTTTCAAGCCGCTCATCAGGCACGCTACAATGTACGCACGTAACATTACATACCATAGGACCATTAGACAACAAAGTGACAAAATTCCCATATATTATTATTCGCTGTCAACAAACGAACAATAGGTCTGCTACTTGCCGACAACAATGACAGACCGGTGCGGAATGAGTTAAACCGCGACAAGCCGTCACTGTTGACAACAAGTCGTTTAGCTCGCTTATTGTCCATTCGTTGACGAATAATATATGGGTGTTGTCAGTTTGTTGTCACTTCGTCAACAAACCGACAACAACCATATATTCGTTGTCAACAAACCGACAACAGGGTTGCTACTTGTTGACAACAATTACAGACCGGTGTGGTATGTGTTAGTTAACCCCACAGCACCCTACACATGCAATATACCCAGTAGGCCAGCAGCGTGAGGCGAAGCCATGGAGGTGCCGTTCATCAGCTGGCAGTTTTTCAGCGCCCACTTTGGCACAGACGTGATGGCACCGCCCGGCGCGCTCACGCACACACCCAATGCACCGTCAACTCTGCAAAACATACAGCATGCTGTAACATAACAAGGCCACCCAAAAAGCCTTCTGCCCATTTGTGCCAAGAGCTGGCTCCGCCATTCACAATAACTTTCCATCGTTGCTGCTAACCATTGTTGTATATTTTCCAAGATGGAAAATATATGGGGGCGCGGGGAACGAACTGGCTGTGTAATTTCTATACAGATACTGTATGATTGACTCGAAATGTGCGTTCATTGCAGACATTTCTTGACACATTACGTGCTTTTGACCTAAATAAAAAAGTGTGCCTCCGCGCACCTCTCAAAAATATTAAAAAAACATTCCTTTTAGCGTCATTTCCTTATTAAGGCTGTCATGTGATGCATTCATATTCATAGCATCCAGGACTTTGTACGTACCTTAACCTACCACCTACAGTACCTCACTTGTAGCCTCTGTCAGCTTCCACATGCACATACTTGCAGTCTCTGTCAGCTCGCATATGTATGTACGTACATACATGGTACTTGCACTCTTTTCTGCAACCTTTTTTCGAGAATAGTACAAAATCCAAATCGCACAAACGTGCAAGGCCATGTAAAAAAGTGTACAATGACCAAGAAAGAGCAGAGCTTACTTCTCTCTCAGGTTTAGATTGTGGCTTTAGCTAAATCATGCGTGAGTGATAATCTCATCAATCTTTTCGCTTATTCTGCCTTTTTCCCTAGACGAGCGCAGGCAAGATGCTGTATTGCACATACTGTACATCGGCCCTATAAAATAAAACGTTCGTTTCTTCTCTCCTCCGTTTGCATTGCATGCAAAGCTGGTGGCGTTGCGCCCATCAAGCTTGTATGTACTTGGAAGCATGTACAGTACGTACGTAGCACAGCATACAAGGCGCATAGGAAGCCTTTATGTAGCATATGATGTGTAATACGTTGCTAAGCTAGTAGACATGCATAACTATGAACAGCTCGAGAATATCATAATGTATTCCGCCTTCCGCGAAAGTTTGTCTGAACGCGCGCCAAGGAATCGGCTATAATCTAGCGTGCACCTACTGGGCTGAATTGTTACACTACACACACAGTTCTATCTTCAGTGCATATGTACATACATAGTTTCGGGTGGACAGACAGACCGACCGACAGACGTTCACCTCTGCCTATGCTAAGCGCTTTTCCTCACCGCTATCTTGAATGGGTGCGGCCTCTGGGCGCGCCCCCAAAAAAACTCAGATACAAGCCGTGCTAGTAGGCGAGGCGCTGCTTGGGTTTTAGGGTTGCTGCGATCAACAAGCTGGTGCTAAAAAAAGTCACTATTTTTAGCGTGACGGAGAACGGGGCACGGGGTAAACGGGAGGAATGCGTAGTTTACCCCACAGTACCCTATCTTGTATTGTACTACAAAATCATGATGACAGGAACTTACGCAGGTCCTCTAGCAGACCATGGGTAAAGCATCGGATTGAGCTCTTCTCTCAAACTGTACAACGCCTGCATCATCGCAGGTGACAGATAGGCACTCACACCTGCGAAGGAATGTTCGTAACACATGTACTGCACTGTAACACGCGCCATGCACAAATGACATATTACTGCGTACCGTACGTAACATATCGCATACCAATGCAGGCGCTTGTGGTACCACCAGGACAGCCTAGTGTGCTCAAACCGGGCCCATTGTTACCGGCGGTAGAGATGAAAGGGATTCCGTGCTTCCATACCACCGTTTCCAACAGCTGTATCAATCGCCTACAGCGTGAAAAAGCAGTCAAGTTCACAATACAGCGAGTCTTACACGTCATAGATAACACAACAACACTTACGTAAAACGTACGGTACCCTGAATTTGGCCAATGAGTAGCTTCGCCGTAGCTGTAGTTAATGACGTCTACCTTGAGCTCGATGCACTTGTTCAGCTAAAACAGCAACAAGTAAACCGAACTTCTATTCGTTACTGTCGTTTATTGCGAGATGGCCCCAGGTATCGAGCAGCCGAAACATCAAAATCACGAGTTCACTCAGAAACAGGCTGATCCCATAACAAAATAACAAAGTAGTCGTCCTCTGGGTGAACCTGCGACTTTGATGTTTCGGCTGCTCGTGACGCAGGGCCACCTCGCGACCACCCAAGCGAGTGGAGTGTACTGTAAATGTTTCCATGCCCTGGTGCACGCTAATGGCTCATTCACACTGGAAGGACATGCGCTCGGCGTACGGCCGGCGCATACATGGCTGTCCATGCATTTGCATGTGTCGAGCCATGGACACGCCGAGCGTACGCCCGGCGCGTGTGTCCGTGTGAATGGGCCATCACACGTGTGTGGTGCACCTACTTACCGCCCGTTGCAATGAGGCACCAGTTTCCATGGAACCTCCCACACGAATATCCCCGATATTCATGGATACAATCTGTGCGCCGGGAGCTAGGCCATTGCGCTGGGGTTCCTCGGGGAAACAAGCCGCCGCTATACTACACACATGCGTCCCATGTGAACCTACAGTGAAATAAACAAAACAAAAACGAATTACCGTATTTTTGGGTGTATATCCCCCTATTGTATATCCCCCTAGTGTATAACCCCCCATTGGAAAAACATAAATTTTGTCCTTTGTATATCCCCCCCTGGTGTATAACCCCCATGTACTGTAAGGTACCTGACCTACCTATGTAGCTGGTCCTATGCTACCTATAGCTACTCCTACACCATGCTGCTATGCCTGTAGGCTTAGCTGAGCATGTCTTGTACTAGAATCACCCTGTTTTGACCGCGATTATGCCCTAAGACACATACTTTTGACCTCAAAAACATGCCTCTACACACCTTTAAAAACATAAATTTTGTCCTATGTATATCCCCACCCATTGTATAACCCCCCTAGTGTATAACCCCCCTAGTGTATACCCCCATTGGACCTCTCAATTTTTGTATACCCCCATGGGGCTATACACCCAAAAATACGGTAGTTCACTTTTTTCGAGTTGTGCCTCCCAAGAATACAGGGTACCAAGGGGTAAACCCGGCCACGGGAAAATTCGGCCACCAAAGGAAGGGCTGCATATCTCAGCAACAAATGGACCGATAAAGACAAGTATTCTATCAATCGATTCCTTGATCTCTCCTCTTTCAAATGAGCTACCATGTTCATCATTTGCTGAAGCGGCAAGTTCAGAAAAGCTTATTAGGTGTTCGGGTTTACCCCACAGTACCCTACATGACGAAGGAAGCTTGTCTCACCACAAGTTGTTACAATCTCCAACAAACAGCCGTTGTCGTGAATATTGACACCATACGCCATCAGATCTAGAAAACGCCAGTGCAGCATTATAGGTACGTTCCGTTCAACAAGCCCTAATGGAAGAGTTGCGCTCATACCATCGTCAGATATTCTGGCAAATTCTCTCGTGTGGCGATAATTGGACAAAAGCTGGCAAGATGACAACTTTCCTCGAAAACTCGTATCCAAACATGCCCTCAAAGTAGCACAAAAGTACCAATAATACCAATTTCAGAGAACATATCTTTTCCAGAAAGTTGGGTGGACTGCACACCACACAGCACTGCACTCCAACAAACATCTACAGAAATCATCGTCTCTTGTCACGATGGAAGTTGTGCAACCACGGACAAACAATATTCAATGGTTGACAATTGTTGCGATACATTTTCGCTACTAGAGCCCGACGAAGAAGTCCGGTATTGGTAACATCGTACGTAGGGTACTGTCGGGTAAACTCGGACACCTAGTATATCTCAGCAACCATACGACCGATTGAGCCAAGTATTCAACCAATCGCTTCCTTGAACTCTCCTCATTCAATTGAGCTACCATGTTCATCATTTGCTGACGCGGCAAGTTCAAAGGAGCTTAGGTGTCCGGGTTTACCCCGTGTCCGCGTTTACCCCACAGTACCCTAAGCATTAGCTGTGCGTGGGCGTTACCTCCACGCGTCGCCATCATGAAACACGACGCAATCAATGGTTGGTCCGCAGTCTGAATAATCACGCTCGAACTGCTTCAACAGCTCAACTTGCGTCTCGTAGTCTTCTCTCTTCCACTTTTCCTCCTGCGCAATACACGCAGAGAAATAATCAGCAACAATACAAAAATAAATAACACTCCAGTCAGGTGCATTATGCCTGGGGTCAGCTGGGGGGATGTTCAGCACACCCCCACCCCCCCCCCCCTCACATAACCCCACGCAGTCCCCCAGATTTTGAGAATTTGAACAATACCCCAAACACACCCCCAAAAGAGAAAATCAACATACCCCCACGCGTACCTCCAATCTATGATTTTCCGCTCACATAACCCCAAACATACCCCCATATTAGCTTTAACATACCCCCATTTCAATAAAATTTGGGGGTATGTTGGTGTTTTTTGGGGGTATGTTACAGACTATTTCTTTTTGGGGGTATGCTGGAAATTCTGTCCGGGTATGTCAGGAAAAAAAATTTTCCCTGGGCTGGTTGTAGGTACGTGGTAACTTGAGGCGCATTTCCGCCTCAGTTCCATTTGCGCCCCAAAATTCAGCTGCCAGAGGCGCAAAATTACTGTAGGGTAGAGACGAAGAGGTGCCGAAAGGTGGCAGACAAAGAGGTGAATTTGGAATTTTGCGCCTCAGGTTTTTGTCGGCTACCTACCCCCCCCCCCCCCCCCCCCCCCTGCTGGGGTATGCGGCAGCCCTCACTTTTCTGCTCCAGCATAACCCCACTCACAGACCCCCACCCTGGAAACCGTGCCGATGTCTGTATGGAGAAGTACCAAATGTTGTACAGTAGTACACTAAGAGTAGGTTATCGTGGGGGAAACCCGGCCGGTTTCATTGTAGTGGGAAAACCCGGCGACCCACGTAGAAAGAATTGTCTTCAGTATCAGTACTAGGCGATCGGGTTTACTCTATGGCCGGGTTTACCCCACGGTACCCTACGTAGAATAGGTGAGGAAGGATTACGATAGTGTCCAAGATGTTGCCATGTTCTTCCTCATGTCGACTCAGTTGCCTGTGCGCATCTGCCAAACAGAAGCGGTGACAACTGTCCCATGTCTTCTCTTTTCTTCGCTTCTGATATAAAACAACCCACTGATTCGCGCATTGATTACACAGCAGAAAAGACCACAGAAACCAGCAGCGTAGTACGGTAAAGTACGAATAAGTACAGTGCTGTGTTCACGACATTATGGCTCATTCACGTATGAAGGAAATGCGCTCGACGTACGCCCGGCGCATCCGTGGCTGTCCATGCCTTTGCATGTATCGACACATGGTCATGCCGAGCGTACGCCCAGCGCATGTTTCCTATGTGAATGGGCCATTACTCTGATTCGGTCGCCTAACGCCTTTCCAGGGTACAAACTGTACAGATCCTTACACCCAACGTGGTAGTGACCAGTTGGGTTCTTCCACTCAGTGGGAACCTGGAATCACATAAGAGTAAGTTAGTACTGTGTTTTACCGAGAACAGGACAAAAACACGTAGAATAACGGCTCATTCACATTCGAGACGTGCGCTGGGCGTGCGCTCAGCGTTTCTCTGGCTCGGCTCATGCAAAAGCATGATGGAAAGCCATGCCCATGGATACGCCGGGCGTTCGCTGAGCGCATTATCCGCCAATGTGAATGAGCCATAAACCTTTAGTTTTCTGCCGGTAAGACCCAGGATAAAGCCCGCTTCATCCACGCTGCGTACAGTAGACGTGTCTACGTCTCCAGAACCAGTGAAATCGTACATGTCGACAATTTTCGACAAGCCATGACTGGTCACCTATATCATAATACATTGCATGTATGTCGGAAGTTTTCTGTCGCGATTGTTTTTTTGATCCCAAATTTCCCCATATTCCGGTACCAATAGGGTAGCTTGGGGCAACCTGTAATCCGGCTGCAGAAGGATCAACCCCTGTGTCCAGTATGGCGATGGTCAGGCCACGTCCATCGTATGTGGGATGTTGCTCCAGAAATTGAGACACGCCAGTTTCTTGCTTTGGCACCAAATTGTCCAAGGGATAAAAGAAAGATTCGAATGTGGGCAGATCTTCACTCCCGTTTCCTAAACACAATAGCATCAGCATAACAAATGGCATTTGATTTGGATTGCCCACGCCATATATACTGTACCAGTACATAGTAATCAACGCAAAGTGTACTGCAGAATAGCCCACGATATTATGTATGTTGCAAGCCTGGTGGTAAAAAATGAAAAAACAGCAACAAAAGAGTGCATGAAGGCAGGTACACCTGCAAACCACCTACGCTAATCTGTTTTTTTCTCTTGATAAAATAGCCCAAAATGGTGATAGGTGAGCACCAAAATATGAGCGCCTTTGCGCATTGTCGCTTGCTGAATGAGCTTCACTTTTGTGAATGAGGTCGGAGTGGACTAAACTACCCCGTACAACCTACAGTACATGCCGTACAACAAGTGATACGTATTTACGGTACAGTGGGGTAAATCCGGACACGGGGCAAACCCGGACACCTAAGCTTTTCGGAACTTGCCGCTTCAGCAAATGATGAACATGGTAGCTCATTTGAAAGAGGAGAGTTCAATGAATCGATTGGTAGAATACTTGTCTCAATCGGTCGTATGGCTGCTGAGATATACTAGGTGTCCGGGTTTACCCCTGTGTCCGGGTTTACCCCACAGTACCCTATTTACTTCCAATCTCCGGTTGCTGTGGCTGTTCCCCCGCAGGCTTGGAAGACTGTGAAGAATCAGCCGCCGCTGGAGGAACCGTCGCCATTTTCCACAGCTTGATCTTGATCTCTTTTTCCTTCTTCGTGATAGATTCTCGCTCGATTCGATTTTCGATTTTGAAATTTTATGGTATATTTTCGATATTGGTGAACATTATAACCAACAAGACGACAACTTACGTCTTTGCTACATATGCGCTTTTTATGGTTTTATCAGAATATAGACAAAGAGTACAAAAAAAGAAAAGAACAAGAAAGGAAAAAGGAAAAAGAAACACAGACATCTAGAAAGATCCTGATCTTAGTTCTGAGTTGAGTTCCTGAGTTGAGTTTTAGCTGAGTTCCTGAGCTAAAAAGCATACAAAGAACATTTGTCAAGACCAATTATCAGTGAAGTGTATGATGCAGAAATCGTTTTTCTTTCTTCTCCAAAAAACCGCATCTCTTTCTGTGGAGCATGTGCAGACTGCAGAGATATCTCACTCAGAAGATCCCCAGTTTGAACTCCCGCGTGTTGAAAGATAGTGGGGAGGAAGCTTTTAGCCGGGAGGAGCATATAATTCAAAAATTTTGCAATGAAAACATGTATTGGACTTAGCTGTGTCTATTTCCAAAAAAAAATTATAATGTACTGCAAGTAATTAGTAAAAACTGGTAATTTAGTGATGGCATATATTAGACGGCGAATTGATGCGCAGGTAGTTACCGTAACCCTTCTTAGTACGTATTTTGAAGGGGCGCGAATTCAAAACACGGGTATTATGAAAAGCGAAGAGGAAAAAACGTAGAGGGAAGCGGACATGAAGCGATTGCAAAAAGATAGAGGATGGCTGCGAGTGTATGTGGAATGCATCACACAATCTGTGGGGGCCATTTGCATAGAAATATATAGGAAAAGTGCATGAACCCAGCTCATCACTTTATTCATGATCGCATGCGTGCGCACAACATACAACCAATGGTATTATCGCATACCACAAATGCAGTAAACATGGCGAATACCAACCATATTGTGTATGAAAATAGCGCTCTACATACAGTTCGTACGTAGTTTCAACTTACGTAAAATGGCTCCAAGTACTTTATACATAAATTTCATCTTCAGCTTCTTCATGCGGCTCTAACTCACGAAGGGTTAAGCAGAAGGGGTTAAGCAGCATACCAATGGAAAGCTCAAAGCTTCCCCTTTCACATGGTATATGCGGCGTTGTAATCAACTGGCGCTTTAGTCGTCGTATTTTAGCAAAACGGAAATTTTTCATTTCTCACAAAACGAGCGACCTTTTTCAGAGAGCTACTGTAGCCCAGAGAAGAGTGGCAGCTCCAATCTGAAATAACCATCGGATTCCCCATTTCAAGCAGATGTCAAAAGCATTGTTTAGATTTCAAAAATTTGCATAAATGACATCATGGCCAGTTGATTTGTGACGGCGGGTCAGAGTCGCACATCTTTGAACAAAAATGCACCCCTATTCCTCTTCTCAAAATTTTTGGAAACTTGGCGTAAATATATCTACTTTTGAAGCTCTTTCTTTTGAGCTGGTGGAGGGAGCGGTCCTTTTTCCTCCCAGAGCACTAGAGACGAAAACGTAATTTCGAAAAAGTGAAAAGTGAATAATTCTGGCCAAAAACGCTAAAATCTTGACTTTTCCTGCACAGAAATGAAAAGAGCTCGTCAAGAAGATATGTTTTGCTTTTTATCCGGTCAAAATCTATGCAAATTTGAGCAGAAAACAGCTTATCAAGAAAGACGCTTTTGGCGGAAACGCTTGCGTCGGAGTAAACCATTCCCAGTTAGCGTTCAACCCTTCCGGCCCAAAGATAGCCGTTCCGTTCGAGATATCACACCTAGTGTCCGCACAAAAAAAATAAATTCGTGGACTCCTTTGTCCGCCTAAGCTCTCTAGAAGTCCGTGAAAGAAAGAAACCAAGAACCAGCAGAACCACCAACAAAACAAAACTACGATGAACAGGCGTAGAACGTGAATTAGGAGCCAAACTAAAGCAAGCGAAGACTGATTATTGTGGTGAGATGATGACGGATTCCCCGCTTCTCCCTATTTGAGAGCACGCTCTTTGTGTGGAAATCAAATCAAGTCTCTCATCGAGTTTCTCAAAGTCGGGCTGATAATGGCATGTGCACAGTACCTTACCTGTTATGTACAGTGCGTTACCATTTCGTCTGACTGAAAAAGCTAAATGCAATTTCGATTTGCTATTTTCTATCATCAATTTGCTAAAATGCGACCTCACCCATTGCAGGTTCAAGCTTGTTGGTGTCGCTGTATAGGAATAAGCATGCCGATGCCCCAATTGAAACAACAACCGTTTCTTGGTCAGAACCAGTCGAACCGAAGAAGGTGAAAGATTTTGCTTTTTCTTGCCGTATTTTATCGGTGCATGTCCGTTTGCAAGAATTGGGGAGGTCCCATAGATAGATGGGATGTGCATAGGGGCTTGATTGAACCGACATGCATTAGATGCTTGCACTATAGTATTGTATAAGACGGAACGCCAAAAAATACGGTACATAAGTACCGCAAATAGCTGATCTATCTTATATTGTAGTACCAAAATATTTTTGATAAAGTATCAGGATCAGATGCAAAACATTTTGCCATCCCACATTTCATTCTTTGGTTTATCGATGCACATTTACAGGTATCTTGGAACGCTACTACAGCTTGCCTTGAGCTGCATGGAGTTCGAAAAATGGTACAACTTCCCATACGTCTTCCTGTTGATGTGGAGCACAGAATAGGACACGCATCTAGCTGTTCGGCAACAGTGAAAGCAAACGACTTTATGGCCTTATCAAATCAGGATGAGGCTGAACAGGTTTTAGAATCTCTACGGAAGCTGGATCCGACTAAAAAGGTGTGCTTTAAACATTGGAATATTGACCAATTGCGCTAACACTTTTGGATTGTCGCATGGTGACGCCGCGGTACCAAGTGAACATCTAAACTTACACTGAATACCGCGGAGTTACCTTGCGACCGCCCAAAGTCTTAGCGCAACTGCTCAATAGTCAGTCAGCTGAGAGAAAGCGGGGAATTCCAAAGTCGCGGAAGATTGTTTCGCGCAAAATAGTACATATTGCATGGAAATGTCCGTGCATTTTTCGCATGAGAGTCTTTTTGCGACTGCAGAATTCTCCGAGTTGTTTCTCCATTTTCTTGATGATCTTCCAGGTATAATGAATGTACCTATGCAATGCACCTCTTTTTCTGCTGTATTATAGGACACTGCCAATCAGTTAGTTGACGCGTTGAATATGCTGGAAGACATTGGAGCTCACGGCGTTAGCCTACCTCAGACAGTCCAATCCAATGTCTTGGACATCTGCATAGCGGCACAGGACAAAGATTTATGGATAAAAGTCCTGCGCTCCAGACTACTGACGACGCACCGGTAAGTGCAGAGTTATGGGTGGACAAATACCAAGAATTTATAATTAGGACCACGAATTTTCGCCAGAGCCGGTTTTTCCTGCGTGGCCAGAGTGGCGCATTCTTAGTCCAAGTTATAAATTCTTGATACCAATGCGGGCTATGGTTCGGGCCACTTGCGCATGTCTTCAATGTGAATGTGCCATTATTATCCACGTTGTTTACAGTACTTTACTTTTTGTTTCACGCTCTGCTGTTGTATCCCATCCACCTTGTTTTGTTTTGGCAGTGAGCTTGCTTTGTTTTTAGCATACAAGAGAGATTGTCCAAGGTCATTGTGGAAACTATGGAGAGTCCTGTTATCTGGGCAACGTTTTTGGAGACGTCTAATGCTTCAGAGAGGAGCGTGGTGAATATAGTTCAGCGATTTCTGGAGTAATCTTTTCTTTCCAAATTTATCTGCAAAATTGAGTTTGTCGGCATCGTTACAAAATATTAGGCATTTCAGAGTAAGAAGGTTATAGAGACAGGGTACACTAGTGCATGGGGTAAACTTGGCCACTACTGTATGCGGTACTGAAGGCAGTTCTTTATACATGGGTGGTCGGGTTTACCCCACCAATAAAAGCGCCCGTGTTTTCCCCGTACGACCCTACCTTTATTTTATGGGAGTACATACCTTCAAGAGTCGTTTCAGAATAAAGGAGTAGTGCTGTGGGGTAAACCGGGCCATGGGGTAACCCCGGCCACCTAAGCTTTTTTGAACTTGCTGTTCAGCCAATGATGAACCGAATAGCTCATTTGAAAGAAGAGAGTTCAAGGGATCGATTGGCTTAATATTTGACTCAATCTGCCCATTGGTAGCTGAGATATGCAGCCCTGAAAGTTAGGTGGCCGGATTTTCCCATTAGCGGGTTTACCCCATAGTACCCTACCTTTTTTATTATGGAGCACATCAACTCAGCCCAAAAATTACACTTTCGTGCCATATTGTCAGAGATTTGCCGAAAGTTTTGGAATTACGTTCGTTTTTGCTCTGTAGGCACAGAAGGAAGGATGACAACAGCGATGGTAATGGTGAGTGGGAACGTCTGGCATCTAGCCTTCTCATGGTTCCGTTTTCTTCCGAAGCAATGTCGGCGCAATTGGGGCGTATGCCTGTGGAATCAGCCTTTGAGGCACTCCTATGGTTGAAGGAGCAACTTCTGTCAGCGTATTGCCCAGAAACAACGGGGCCTAAGGCTCCATCACTGGATAATGTGAGTTGCGATGGGTCGGTCATTTATTAGCACAGTAACTCGAAAGTTCAAACTCACCGTGAGTTTGCTCACCACGGTATAAGTTGGCGAGCTAATGTTTCTTCTCTGACTAACAAAAACGTGTATGATGTAGTACGAATGTGTAGGTTGTTGAATGGGTAAATGCACTGTTGGATGCTCATGGTAGTCAGCTTCTATCCAGTCCTGATCACAAGAAAGAAGTAGAATCAATTTCGGATTTGCTCGTACAATTGGTAAGCAAATTGCTTGTGAAGGGTACTATGGGGTGCAAGCCCGGCCATGGGAAAATCCGGCCGCCTATATAAGTTTAAAGGGGAACTTTGCGCGGAAAATTCGGGGTAAGGCCACACACATCATTAGGTAGAGCATAAAAAATGCTGCAAAACGCACCAAGTCCCATCCCTCTACGTTGCGTCATTCTTGAGTTACAGGCACAATACTGATCAGTGAGCCAGAAACTCAGCTTGAGAGCACGTAGCTCGCTAACCACTGCACCAATCTGAATAATATTTCTACCACCGTGTGCTCCGTTTGGTGCTCTACCTTTTTGTTGTATAAAGTTTCGCTGTATCTTCACTGCCTGTGGAATGGGAAGCCAAAAAACGTGTGTCGTTGCGTAGTTTAGCACATATTTCGTCCACGTCCCCATCATGGACGAAATATGTGCTAAACTGCGCAACGACACACGTTTTTTGGCTTCCCATTCCACAGGCAGTGAAGATACAGCGAAACTTTATACAACAAAAAGGTAGAACTCCAAACGGAGCACACGGTGGTAGAAAAATTATTCAGATTGGTGCAGTGGTTAGCGAGCTACGTGCTCTCAAGCTGAGTTTCTGGCTCACTGATCAGTATTGTGCCTGTAACTCAAGAATGACGCAACGTAGAGGGATGGGACTTGGTGCGTTTTGCAGCATTTTTTATGCTCTATCTAACCAGTGGAGAAGTGCTCCTAAGGAGCACGAAGGAAGTGAGCGAGAGGCCCACTAGCCTGCAGATGCTTATGGGGTTGACGGCGCAGAAACCAGAAGGTTCCAACCACCCATCGCTGCTGAAACTTGCTACCCCTCCAAGTTGACAGCCTCTCGCACAATCTGCTGCCGTCCGACTGGTGCGGGCATACTTTTGCCCATTCCCAATCATGGCAAACAAAACTCTTCAATGACCTTTGTTGCCTCTCGCCTGCTTCTGTATGCCTGATCCATGCAGTGTTATGAATAAGTATGTGCATATGTATTGTACGTATGTTTATTCTTTCTCTGCATGTGCATTCGCATGTAGT
>JASAMW010006077.1:0-30715 GCA_030247985.1 Epsilonema sp. ZAB3_2
CACTGAAGTAGAGTATTTTGTGTATGACGCAAGAGGTCTATATAGCACGCGGCAAATGTTTAAGCCGTGTGCTTGTGAATTATGTGTGTTGTGTTGTGTAGGTGGACAGATCCATCGGCTGAACTGTGAACAATGCTCATTTGTTGGTGTTGGCACGGGGACGAATACTACCTTGATGAGCTAGGAAGCAAGTTCGGTGTCAAAGCTTGGTAAGCTAGAATGAAGCTCGGTGAGTTGAACGCACTGAAGTAGAGTATTTTGTGTATGACGCAAGAGGTCTATATAGCACGCGGCAAATGTTTACGCCGCGTGTGCATTCTGTGTGTTGTGTAGGTGGACAGATCCATCGGCTGAACTGTGAACAATGCTCATTTGTTGGTGTTGGCACGGGGACGAATACTAGCTTGATGAGGTAGGAAGCAAGTTCGGTGTCAAAGCTTGGTAAGCTAGAATGAAGCTCGGTGAGTTGAACACACTGAAGTAGAGTATTTTGTGTATGACGCAAGAGGTCTATATAGCACGCGGCAAATGTTTACGCTGCGTGTGCATTCTGTGTGTTGTGTAGGTGGACAGATCCATCGGCTGAACTGTGAACAATGCTCATTTGTTGGTGTTGGCACGGGGACGAATACTAGCTTGATGAGCTAGGAAGCAAGTTCGGTGTCAAAGCTTGGTAAGCTAGAATGAAGCTCGGTGAGTTGAACGCACTGAAGTAGAGTATTTTGTGTATGACGCAAGAGGTCTATATTGCACGCGGCAAATGTTTACGCCGTGTGCTTGTGAATTCTGTGTGTTGTGTTGTGTAGGTGGACAGATTCATCGGTTGAACTGTGAGCAATGCTCAATTGTTGTTGTTGGCACGGGGACGAATACTAGCTTGATGAGCTAGCAAGCAATTTTGGTGTCAAAGCTTGGTAAGCTAGAATGAAGCTCGGTGAGTTGAAGGCACTGAAGTAGAGTATTTTGTATATGACGCAAGAGGTCTATATTGCACGCGGCAAATGTTTACGCCGCGGGTGCATTCTGTGTGTTGGGCGTGGACTTGGTGGATATGGAATAGAAGTCCATGGAGCATGGACAAAAAGCTCCCTCTCATCTTCTGCTTTGTTGTTGACGGCAGATGTTGTCACCGTGGGCGAAAAATGCTTGCTGTACGTGCAGCTGTTGAATGAAGAAGTCAGGTTCCGTTTTGTAGGTAGGTAGGGTAGTGTGGGGTAACTCGGACAATGGGGTAAAACCGGACACCTCCTATTTCTCAGCAACCATACGACCGATTGGGACAAGTATTCTACCAATCGCTTCCTTGAACTTTCCTCTTTCAAATGAGCTACCATGTTCATCATTTGCTTATGTGACAAGATCAAAAAAGCTAAGGTGTCCGGATTTACCCCGTGTCCGGGTTCATGATTTTTGAAACTTCAACTTGCGAAATGTATCAGCCTTAGCTAAAAATTTAAAGAAACATACTGCTATGCTATCGATTTCTCCGTTCAGGAATGATACATACAGATTTGTTTTGGGTGCGTTTCAGACAAGCCGTTTATTCCACAATAACCATGGTAACCAATAATGTTGGCAGTAACCATGGTCCATGGACAATAGCCATGGGCCATGATCTATGCATGGCCCGCGAGTCATGCATGGTGCATGGTCCATTGCTCATTGTTCCGTGGTCCATGGTGAACAAAGGTGAGTTGCGTCATAGTGAGTTGAGAGTAAGTATACTGAGGCGTGTTGGCGGTAAACTTGGACCATAGACCATGCCGTCATGCATGTTATGTACGTTTTGTAGGTACGGTGACGAAACTTTATTTCTTTATCAATGGATCTCCTGCTTTGACAGGCAGGTAAACTGTCCAGCCAGCCATCTCTTGCTTTGTTGGTCCACAAATGATCAAGTTTCAGTACGTCTGGCCTTGTAAGTTCAAATGGCATTTTGCATTGGGGATGGCTATGCATAGGTAAATAAGCACTCATTCTGGTGAGTTTGATTGTTAAGGATAAAGCTGAATTCAATTCAAACTGAAGCAGCAAGAGCAGTATTCAATGATTCAATCATTCTGTTTTGCCTTACATAGCCTACTAGTTTAGGTAGGTATAGGGTCAGGCCCAAGAATAACCCATCGTGTCTAGTAGTACGTAGTATGTAGTATGTACTTATGTACTATTTATGTGCCACATTCTGATGCGAGTACAGTTGGTTTCGGCTCGGTCGTAGAGCTATCCAAATAAAGTGCGATGCGATGCGACCCTTTTGATTGTTGAGGCATCATGACGCTTTACATTTTTGCCTATGTTTATGCGTACATATTGCGGGTGTTGACTACACATGTGAGCTGGTTGGGTATATACGAAACATTACATTATTGTCTTCTGTAATGTACCGATAATGTTGCGATGCCACATTGACAAATCTAAATTTTTGTGCGTCTTTGTGCGTTTTTGTGCGTCCCAAAACTGCATTTTGGGTGAGCTGGAGTATTTTATGTTTCAAGTATCAATAAGATGTGTCCACGTATGTAATGAGACAATCAAAACGGAACCTGAAACAAAATATGTTTATTATCCAAAATATTCAGTGACATCACCCCCTTAGGGAGAGCCCGATCCGCTAAAACACAACGGAAACCAGAAGGTGTGAAGTGCTCCTTTCGGAGCTAGAGAGACTTGTGAACCGCTTCCGGGAGGGAAAGCTGTCTGTACAAAAGCACTGCTAATGCTAATGCTGACCATTCAAGTGATATGCAACTCAAACAGAATGGAAGCAAGAGTCAAGTAAACTGAAAGGATACAACAAGAGTCTTGCCAAACCATTCCAGTGATGTGCAAGTAAAACATAACGGAAACAAGAGTCATGTGAACCGCACATGTACCAAGTAAACATAAGGGATACAAGACTCTTGCCAAACCATTCCAGTGATGTCATTCCAGTGATGTGCAACTAAAACATAACGGAAACAAGAGTCATGTGAACCGCACATGTACCAAGCAAACATAAGGGATACAAGACTCTTGCCAAACCATTCCAGTGATGTGCAACTAAAACATAACGGAAACAAGAGTCATGTGAACCGCACCTGTACCAAGTAAACATAAGGGATACAAGACTCTTGCCAAACCATTACAGTGATGTGCAACTAAAACATAATGGAAACAAGAGTCATATGAACCGCACCTGTACCAAGTATACATAAGGGATACAAGACTCTTGCCAAACCATTCCAGTGATGTGCAAGTAAAACATAACGGAAACAAGAGTCATGTGAACCGCACATGTACCAAGTAAACATAAGGGATACAAGACTCTTGCCAAACCATTCCAGTGATGTGCAAGTAAAACATAATGGAAACATGAGTCATGCGTACCACACATTGGGTATGCAATAGAAGGAACCTTCTAAAAGAAGGGAAAATTTCCAAAATCAATCGCGTTACTTTGTGTGGAAAAAATTTAACGGTTCCAGCACCGCTTTAGCCATTTTTTTACCTGCAACCAGTGCTGGAAACCGTTAAATTTTTTCCACACAAAGTAATGCGATTGATTTTGGAAATTTTCCCTTCTTTTAGAAGGTTCCTTCTATTGCATACCCAATGTGTGGTACGCATGACTCATGTTTCCATTATGTTTTACTTGCACATCACTGGAATGGTTTGGCAAGAGTCTTGTATCCCTTATGTTTACTTGGTACATGTGCGGTTCACATGACTCTTGTTTCCGTTATGTTTTACTTGCACATCACTGGAATGGTTTGGCAAGAGTCTTGTATCCCTTATGTATACTTGGTACAGGTGCGGTTCATATGACTCTTGTTTCCATTATGTTTTAGTTGCACATCACTGTAATGGTTTGGCAAGAGTCTTGTATCCCTTATGTTTACTTGGTACAGGTGCGGTTCACATGACTCTTGTTTCCGTTATGTTTTAGTTGCACATCACTGGAATGGTTTGGCAAGAGTCTTGTATCCCTTATGTTTGCTTGGTACATGTGCGGTTCACATGACTCTTGTTTCCGTTATGTTTTAGTTGCACATCACTGGAATGACATCACTGGAATGGTTTGGCAAGAGTCTTGTATCCCTTATGTTTACTTGGTACATGTGCGGTTCACATGACTCTTGTTTCCGTTATGTTTTACTTGCACATCACTGGAATGGTTTGGCAAGACTCTTGTTGTATCCTTTCAGTTTACTTGACTCTTGCTTCCATTCTGTTTGAGTTGCATATCACTTGAATGGTCAGCATTAGCATTAGCAGTGCTTTTGTACAGACAGCTTTCCCTCCCGGAAGCGGTTCACAAGTCTCTCTAGCTCCGAAAGGAGCACTTCACACCTTCTGGTAGTTTTATATAATGGTTTATCCCTATCATTCTAGACAAGTTGCTAAAGTATTCAACAGTGGAAATTCGATTCGAACACATACTTACACACCACTCTTATCAACCCACCACTGCATTTTGTATAAATATTACAAGGTGCACAATAAAAACTGTTGCACTGTGTGCAAAAAAATAGTGCTCATTTTTTCTGGGGATAGATATAGACTTTGTGGGGTTATGTTGCACACCATTTACAGTTGGGGGTACGTAAATATGCTGGGGGTACGTGAGGTTTTTTCTTGGGGGTACGTAAAAAATCTGGGGGTACGTGGCCAAAAAAATTTTTTTGGGTGGGGTTAAGTAAAACCCCCCCCCCCCCCCACTCACTTTTGACCACCTGCATACCCCCACTGACAGACCCCCACCCTCAAAACCGTGCCCACGTCTGTACTGTGGGGTAAACCCGGCCACCTAACAAGCTCGTGTGATGTGAACTTGCTGGTTTCAGCAATGATGAACCGAATAATAGCTCATTTGAAAGAGGAGAGTACAAAGAATCGATTGATACAATATTATTTGTCTCGATCGGTCGTTTGGTTGCTGAGATATATGCAGCCCTGAAACTAAGGTGGCCGAATTTTCCTATGGCCGGGTTTACCCCACAATACCCTACCTATCCACGAGTTGAGTTATGGAACATAGCAGCCGCAAAGTTGCCCCTTTTTTCAAGTCGGCTCAAACCCTTCCACGCTAACGGCCTGCCAGCCGAAACATCAACGTCACGAGTTCACCCAGGGAGACGAATTTTTGTTTATTTTTTCAGCGTTCTCCGCCACAACAACCACCCCAACCACAACAACGCTACGCGGGGCCGGATCAGAATGTGGCTGCGGCAGCTCTGACTCGATTCAGCTCTACTGCTCAACCGCAACAGAAACAGCTGACCCGGTCGCAACAGGCTGTGAAGGCTCAAGTATGTACCTATTGTATGTAGGTAGGGTACTGTGAGTTGATTTGAACCCGGCCATAGGGTAAACCCGGCCACCTAAGGTCTTTTTAACTTGCTGTTTCAGTAAGTGATGAACCAAATAGCTCATTTGAAAGAGGAGAGTTCAAGGAATCGAATGATGTCATACTTGTCTCAATCGATCCATTGGTCGCTGAGGTCTGTAGCCCTGACACTTAGGTGGCCGGATTTTCCCCATAGTACCCTACATACATACGTTATTTGGAGGACGGTGTACCGTACCCCTCCCCTGTGTCACGCTTTTCACGGCCATACCTGATTTTCCCACTGCTTTCAGGCGCGTAAAGAATTGGAAGACGAGCAGCGGCTTGCCCAACTGCGACTATCAGCCGAACGCGAACAGCCCAGAGAACGGGAATTCGAGTGCGCCCCTGTAGCCGCATCTACCGGTCTCTATTTCACCTGCGAGCTGCTCGGAGATGAGTGTGTACTGACCAAAGACGCGATGCTAACAGCGGTAAGCCGCCCTTCTTTGGGGATCGTTTTCAAATTACGTACGCAAAAGGCATGGACAAAGTAAAAGTCTCCATTGACAACTGGTTGTGCAACCGTTGACAACCGATATATGGAGGAGTTGTGCAACCGTTGACAACTAACATATAGCAGTTGCGCAGCCGTTGACAACCAGCGTATGAAGATTGCAAGCGTAACCATGACAACGGTTGTCAATGGTTGCGCAACTGCTACATATATGTCGGCTGTCAACGGTTGCACAATTCCTCCATATGTAGGTTGTCATCGGTTGCACAACCAGTTGTCAACGGAGATTTTGGATCGGGAGGAGTTAGAATGAGCCATAAAAAGCTTTCTACGACGTCCGGATTTTTCCATCCGGTTTTATCCCACGCTACCCTGTAATAATGATGAATAAATGTTGAGCCTGTTCTGTTTTCAGGTGGAGGAATTCCTATCTGCGTTCTACCAAGAGCAGCCAGTGTTGGCGGCGTCACTCATGCTGCATTCACTGAATCGCGAGAGAGAGAAGCGGCAAACGGCCATCGACACGCTCTGCGTCTATCTGGACAATTTGATCAAAGCGCCGGAAGAGGAGAAGTTCAGACGAATTCGCATCGGAAATAAGGCATTCCAGGTACGTATATAATGTAGGCCTATGTGTTTTGATATTTGTGAATGTTCCATTCAAGCATTGAGAGAAAAATGCGGAGACCGACTAGTTGGCGTTTTGTGTAAGGTTAGATCGGAGCTGACTCGACGTCGTTTCTTCTCTTCGCTCGCTCCTTTTCTGCTTCCAGATGACTGAACGACGTCAACGTACCCGTCGCTACCGATCTAAGCTTACACTAAATGCGGCGGGGCCACCTAGAGACCATTCAGATGTCTAAGCGCAAGTGGCGAATACGGTGTGATGGTATGTATCAACGATAGTCTGGCCAATAGGAGTTCGCTATGGCATTCAAGGCGTGTTGCGTTGCTTATTACAGAATCTTGTTTTGCGATCGCTATAACCTGCCACGAACTCCTTTGTTGGTTCCTTATACAAATGTCAGGAGTATATGGCATTTTCTTCTTTTATTTGTCTCGGTGCTCCGTCCGTAGTCGGTGCGCTGTGCGCACCTGAAGAAAAAGGTAGTGAAACGGCGTTGTTTCGGCGTTGTCACGCCTTCAATGCCATAGCGAACTCCTACTGGCCCGACTATATGAAGAGTACTCAATTGCCAATCTTGCTGGTATTGTTATGTACAGTATCTGTCTTTCAGGATCGGGTTTGGTCAGCGAAAGGCGGTCGCGAATTCCTATCGGCCGCCGGATTCCAGTCGACGCAGTTGCCGGCGAACGAAGGCGGCGAACCGGAAGCCTTCCTGCATCTGCCGCTTCCTGTCGCTCAGTCCACAGAGTTCGCGGAACTGAAAGCGGTCTTAATCTCCACGGAGCCCGTCCCGCTGAAACTCCACCGCAATCCGCGCGTGTTTCGGCCGAGTGGGGACGCGCGAAAAGCGGCCGCCTTGCCGCACGTTCCCGACGCGTTCTTCGAGCGCACGGCCGGCGAAATGGGTGAGGTCGCGATTAGCCACAGTGGAAGAGGGTTCGCGGTCACTTCGTTGCGGTTTTTTTCGTTGCGGACATTTCGTTGCGGACCTTTCGTTGCCGCGGTCACTTCGTTGCGAGAACTTTCGTTGCGGTCACTTCGTTGCGGTTTTTTTCGGTGCGGACATTTCGTTGCGGCCGTCCTCTGGTCATTTCATTGCGAGAACTTTCGTTGCGGGTATTTTCGTTGCGGGTCATTTCGTTGCCGGTCTAGATTTGGTCATTTGGTAGTGAGTACTTTCGTTGCCGTTCATTTCGTTGCGAGATTTACCTAAGCCTAAGCCTAAGCCTAGCCTGCAACGAAGTGTATGGCAACGAAAGTACTCACTTCCAACTGACCAAATCAAGACCGGCAACGAAATGACCAGCAACGAAATGACCGGCAACGAAAGTTCTCGCAACGAAATGACCAGAGGATGGCCGCAACGAAATGTCCGCAACGAAAAAAACCGCAACGAAGTGACCGCAACGAAAGTTCTCGCAACGAAGTGATCACCGCCGCAACGAAATGACCGCAACGAAGTGACCGGCTACCAAGTGACCGTATCCCTGGAAGAGTGACGTAGTGGCACATATATATTCTTGGAAAACTTTTAGGGTATTGTGGGATAAACCCGGACACGGGGGTAAACCCGGACACCTAATATATCTCAGCAACCATACGAGTATGACCGATCGAGACAAGTATTCCACCAATCGATTCCTTGAACTCTCCTCTTTCAAATGAGCTACCATGTTCATCATATGCTGAAGCGGCAAGTTCAGAAGAGCTTAGGTGTCCGGGTTTACCGGTTTACCCAGTGTCCGGGTTACCCCACAGTACCCTATATTTTTATGCACATTTTATTTACTTTTTAGCCAAGTTTACGATGCCAAATAAATTAAATTGTAACGAACCAAATTATTGGTTTCGCCTTCCGTAAAACCCAATTATTTGGTTTCGTAAATTTGACTAATAAGTAAATGAAATGTGCACAAGAATAAGCAAGTTTTGCAAGAAAAAGCGCTATAGTCTAGCCACTGAGAGTTCGCTATGGCATTCAAGACGCGTTGCGTAAAATCGATTCACAAATGCGGATTTGTGTCCGTGGTTTGTGTATTCCTATTTAGCAGAAGTGCATGCAAACTACACAGGACGACTTGAGTCCAATAGCGAACTCTCTCTGGCCAGACTACTGTATACTACATACGTTTTCCGCTACGCTAGTTGCGACCTCACCCATTCAGCGGGAACAGGAGCACCGATCGGCGGAAGCGGAGAAGCTGCTGTCCCTGCGAACCAAAGAAATGCGCGACCGCGACGCCGTCCTCCGTTCGCATAAATACCGCTACACGCTGATCCGGGTGCGCTTTCCAGACGGCTACGCCCTGCAAGGCACGTTTAGCTGTGCGGAAAATAGGGTTGGTACAGATAAAGTGAAAACGCTGCGGGCAAAGTCGAGGAAATTTTGCCAGAAGATGTGCCAGGGAAGCTAACCCCTGGACCTCTCGCGTTCCAGGCGAGCGCCTTACCCACCCGGATGACCTCAGTCGCACAATTTCCCCTTTTTTTCATGACAGCTTGCTAGCCGGTGTCAGAAAAAGAGATTACTACTGTTTTTTGAGCTGATAACGTTTTGTAGGTTGGTGCAGGTTTTTGCACCGGATATGGTAACGAATATTACCTACCGTTGTTCCCAAAAGTCGCATCAACCTGCTCATCAAGACGCAAAAATAGTGGGTTCGGGCATGTTTTGAATTAGGGGTAAAAAACCGCCATAGGATCGGGCGACTGTTTTGTCCCCACGCTTCCCTATTTTTTCGTACGCTCTTATTGCGTACTGCGTACGTAAGGTGTGGCAATAGCGTCCGAGGTCAGTAGTGTGTGCATAAACTAGTTCTACGTATGTAAGGCGAGTTTAGCCAATTGTCCTTGGACCGGCACGTGGTCGTGTGCCTAAAAGTCCACAGGTGTGTTACCGAGGGTAGCGGGTTCGATTCCCGTTAGGTCCCATTTCCCCCCCCCCCCCCCCCCCTTCGGGGCCCGGCTATCGCCATACGGAACGTGGCGGTGGCGGCACGTCACACAACTTTTTTCGCAACGCGTATTTCTTATTTGAACCAACCCTGCTATTTCGGAGCGGTGCGCAGTTTTGTTCACTCCTCGGTGGCCGTGGATTGGGCTCCGTTTTTGCTGATGACTGGCGTGAAACAGGACGAGAAGAAGTTGGAAGATGCGAAGAGTTTGTCAGATTTGGGCTTGGTACCGGCGGCGTTGCTCTATTTCAAGTGGGATGAGGACGTGGAAAGACAGATGTCAAGTCAGGGCGATGTGCCGTATTTGAAACAGGACCTTATGGCTCGCGCTGAAGAGTTGTGACTGTACACTAGGAGATGGATTATGATAAGGAATTTTTGGGTTTCGTTTTGCTTTTGTGATAGGTACTAATTATCTGTTCGTTATCTGTTGTGCTGGTGCAATAATGAGATATAGGAGAATAGTGCGGGGTAATTCCGGCCAGAATGTAGGGTACTATGGGGTAAACCCGGTCATGGAAAGATCCGGCCACTTACGTTTCAGGGCGACATATCTCAGCAACCAATGGACCGATTGATACAAATCATTTGATCCCTTGAACTTTCTTCTTTCAAATTGAGCTAATTGGTTCTTGAACCTTCCCAACAGGAGATAAGATGGCGTAGCCCGAATTACCCAGCACTTCCACATTTTTTACCGAGTTTTTTACCAGTGTTATACCTCATACGTACTGAAACAAAAGGAAACTATAACCATTTTTGTACTGCAATAGTTTAGTCTTCGAAAATATTACAACATTATTGACTGGTTGCGCTGAAAATAACTGGGTGGTCGCAAGCTGACGCCTTAGCTTTACATGGATTTTTAGTGCAATTTTTGATCGGTGACCCCGCCGACATCAATCAAAAATTGTACTGAAAATCTGTGTAGAAATGAGAGGGGTTTAGCTTGCGAAGACCCAGCAATTTTTAGCGCAGCCATTGAATGAATAATTTATTATCAATATTTCTTCACAGCTCTCCTTGATTTCACAGAAATCTGTCCATCGGCAATCGAGAGAAACAATGGCAACAGGATCAGTCCGTGGTACAAACCGAAAACGACCACCAGTAAAATGGAGCGATAGAAAGCTCTGGCGAAGTAGGCTGGTACAAAGCTCAGTACTACAATGCCGCACACTGTCGAAAAGCCAGCCTGTATGATAGGAATGCCGGTTGAGCCCATGGTGTCCACGATTTTCTCATACGGTGACAAATTCCGCTTCTTGTGATCTGCAGAATTATTATTGTTGGTCGCGTGGGAATAATTGTATCGATAGCACACGTGTAACGTATGGTCAACTGCGAAGCCGACGACCATAAGAATACAGATGACGGACAAAATGTCCAGATCTACGTTCCACAGGGCCAAAAAGCCCACGATTCCTAGCTGGGTGCTGAGCAGGCTGAAAAGAACCAGAAAAACGGCTGCAGGCGAAGGTACGAACACAGTTGTGACTGCGACCATGGCCAAAAATGCAGCTCCCATTGCCTGTAGCGCACCGGAAGCGATCATCGAGCGTTGGTCGGTGTAGGAACACAGAAAGTGGTAGATGGTGATTTCAAATTGGGAGTATTTGGCGGAAAAATGGCGCCACAGTCGAACGAGCTCCGTTCGATTTTCCCACGAGGAAACGCCGCGAAAGGTGGTCATAAAGCGGAACATGAGAACGCCGCGAAACTTCTCGTCGAAAATCAGCTCCCCGCGAAACTTTTTCCCCGCGAAACGCCGCAGGAATTCGCGAACGAGTCGCGAGGATGCCGCGGAACCTTCGCGATGTCTACTGTTCCTGTTAGGCGACGCGCTCTTGATCAACGATCCATTCTTGCGCGCTGCGTCGATGTCGAACAGTTGCTCGTATCGCAGGAAATCTTTCACCCAGAGTACGGTAGATTTGGGTCCGGCGGAATATTTGGTCGTCTCCAGCTCTTTAACGAACCGCAGAAATTCTTGTCGACTTCTGGGCTCGCTTAAATTGGGGGGATTCTGTACGAAAACACCGGGGATCACATTGTCAGACCATAAGTTTTCTTCCAAAATGCCGAAATAGGCTTGCATTGGGCTGTCGTCCAGTAGAACTTTACCCAACGACAGATCAACTGTAAGTCGCACGCAGCCTAGAAACCCGAGGCAGAAATACAGCGGATAGCTGGCGAAAATCAGCACTCTAGCCGCTTTAGACGTGAATAACTTGGCGTAAAGTCTGGGAAAACTATTGAACTGGCTTTGAAACATCATCTTCCAGGGTTTTTCCCGAAATTGACACGATTTTCGCGCCCGCCTTTTGAGCCGATCTATCAGAATTATGCAGGCAGGGAAAAAGCTGATCTGAAACAGGTAATCTGCGCTGATTGCGCACATGGTGTGCAGGCAAAAGACGGCCAAATTGTCCGATTCACACAGGACGAATCCGATAAAGAAGCAGATGATGTCGGTGCAGGTTGTAACGGTAATGGAAACGCCGATTTCCGCTAATGTTTCAGATAGGAGTCGACCTTCCTCTACGATGAGGCCGCCTTTAGCCTTTTTACAGCTTTTCCACGCATTGAGAATGAGAAAAGTGTCATCAATACCCACGCATAACGTCAGAAATGGACAAACGGTGACCAGGGGGTTGATCGGTACCCCCATGAATGACATAAAGCTAAAGCTAAAGGCGAGCGCAAAGCAGACTGATAAAATTCCGAGAAATGCTTCGACGCAAGTGCTTTCCAAAAGCAAGTCTGAAACGGACAAATTCGTAAATAGGACGAACATTATCAGCAGAAGTCCGGTCAAGGCAAGAAACGGCGTCCCCTCGACTCTTAGTCTATCCAATTCCCGGTTAACGATATGACCTGCTTGGATAACCAGCTCCAGCTCCAGATTTATGGCCACGAAACGCCAGTATTTCTCCAATTCTGCTTCAAATACCGATAACAGTTCCGAGCCATTTGACCCGCTTGTGTGCGTGATTTCGTAGCGCAATGCTGCAACGGAAGCTGATAAAATTTCGGTGGAATTTTCCGACAATTTCACACCAGACAAAACTTGCTGCAGGTGGTAAGTTTGGTCGTACACGCGCCACTGCGGGTACTGTAGCCGGAAGTTGGGATTATTCCGAGCTTGAAATTCGGAATTCTCGTCGGAATTTTCAGCCAGAATTTGTTCAATTCCGTGCAGCCAAGCGTTCAAATTCTGGTCGCATCCTCCAGCCCTTCTTGGATTGCAGAATTCTGAGTAGCTGCGAATTCGACCAGCGAATACGAAGCTGAATTCCGATCGCATAAATGAATCTGAATTCGTCAATTTGCGCAGAATTTTCGGTTGCAGAATATTCCCGCCGCGAATTCGCAGCAGCAAGTTGTAGCGCTTCTTTTGGTAGAAATTCGATTCCTTCGGGTTAGGGTAAGCTGAGAGAAATTCGAAAAAGTGTCGTCATTTTGCAGAGCAAGCCAGAATTTGAGCATTAAAATTTTTTTAAGATTTTTTTTATTGGCTGTATTTGCTTATCCAATGCGCAGAATCTGCTGGAGTAATACGTTATGATCTAATAAATTATTATTTAAAGGGGAACTTTGCGCTGAAAATTCGGGGTAAGCCTGCACGGATCATTCGATAGAGCATAAAAAATGCTGCAAAACGCACCAAGTCCCATCCCTCTACATACGTTGCGTCGTTCTTGAGTTACAGGCAAATACTGATCTGTGAACGGGAAACTCAGCTTGAGAGCATGTATCTCGCTAACCATTGCACCGATCGGAATAATTTTGCTACCACCGTGTGCTCCGTTTGGCGTTCTACCTTTTTGTTGTATAAAGCTAAGCTGTATCTTCACTGCCTGTGGCGTGGGAAGCCAAAAAACAAGTGTCCTTGCGCAGTTTAGCACATACGTATTTCATACACGAAATATGTGCTAAACTGCGCAAGGACACCTGTTTTTTGGCTTCCCACGCCACAGGCAGTGAAGATACAGCTTAGCTTTATACAACAAAAAGGTAGAACGCCAAACGGAGCACACGGTGGTAGCAAAATTATTCCGATCGGTGCAATGGTTAGCGAGCTACATGCTCTCAAGCTGAGTTTCTCGTTCACAGATCAGTATTTGCCTGTAACTCAAGAACGACGCAACGTAGAGGGATGGGACTTGGTGCGTTTTGCAGCATTTTTTATGCTCTATCGAATGATCCGTGCAGGCTTACCTCGAACTTTCCGCCCAAAGTTCCCAAGGCCTGCTTCCTTTCTCTGGCTATGCCCCCAATTTCCCTCAGGTTACCCTGCCACTAATCGTGGTCAAGTTTTGGAATTCCATAAATCGATTGAAGTCGTGAGACTGTTGCAATTCCGCGAATCGATCCCTGACGGCTCTCTCGGCTTTCGATGGAGCATTTCTCGGCAACAGCAGTCCTTCAAAGTCGACGATGACTTTCATCCATACTAAACCGCACGAAGTGCACAGCGCGAGCACCACCGGAACGGTTAAAGGGGGGATCAGGCGGGTAAGTTTGTACGGGGAGGCAAATTTCGAATTTCTAACATATGAAAGCAACTACCGTATTTTTGGGTGTATATCCCCCCCGAGTATATCCCCCCCCCCCCCCCCCCCCCCAGTGTATAACCCCCATCGGCAAAACATAAATTTTGTCCTATGTATGTCCCCCCTGGTGTATAACCCCCCATGTACTGGAAGGTACCTAACCTACCTATGTAAGCTGGTCATAAGCTAGCTATAGCTACTCCTACAACATGCTACCATGCCTATAAGCTTAGCTGAGCATGTCTTGTACTAGAATAACCCTGTTTTGACCGCGATTATGCCCTAAAACACGTACTTTTGACCTCAAAAACATGCCTCTACACTAGTGGTGGGACGGGTACCGGGACCGAAAACCTAACATTGGGTACCGGACCCAAAATACCCAAAACCTACCCAAAATTACCGGACCCAAAACCGTTTTGCCTCTACCCAAAATTACCTGGGTATTTTTCAATTACCGGTGGGTAATTTTGGGTACCCAAAAGGTTTTGGGTCCATTATTCTACCGAAAAGGTTTTGGGTACCGGAAAGGTTTTGGGTACCGGATGGTTTTGGGTACCCAAAACCTTTTGGGTGATCAGCTTGTGCTAAGTAGGAAATGGTTATTATTTTTTCATTGCGTTAGCGTTTGCTTCCCCTTTTTGCCCTTTGTACGTACCTACACTACACCTAATGACGTATGTACGTATGCGCTTCCATACAATACGTACGTATGTAGGACAAAATACCATCTGGCTCTTTCTACTCTAAAACGCTGCTTCTTTAGTTTTCATTACCTTTGCTATGAAAAAGGTATTAGCGCATGGCTTGATCCAGTACAGGCAAATCAGGCCGCAAGGCGAAGGCAATCTCTAGGGCGGGCGAAAACTTTTGACAAAAACTAGGGCAGAGGTTCTGGGTACCCAAAAGGTCATTACCGAAAACCTAACATCCGGTACCGAAAAGCTTTTTACCCAAAATTACCGAAAACCTACCCAAAACCCTGAGAGGTTTTGGGTACCGACCGAAAACCTACCCAAAACCCCAATAGGCCTACCCGTCCCACCACTACTCTACACACCTCTCAAAAACATAAATTTTGTCCCATGTATATCCCCCCCAGTGTATATCCCCCCCGTGTATAACCCCCCATCAGACCTCTCGATTTTTGTATACCCAAAAATACGGTACTCTACATACCTTTGTACAAAAATTTCATGCTCTTTCGATCTAATCCCATGTTTTTTGCAGCTGATTGTGCCTCTGTGATGCAGGGAACCAGTAGGAAGGGGATTTCGCAACAAATTGACCTACAGTATTTTCCGCCAGATCCCTCCTTTAAGAAGCACCACGGATGTCGAGCGATAAGGAAGCCCAGCTGATGAAATGAGCTGGATAGCTGGTCGCTGACAGGACTCCGCATCGGCATCATGTACAGGACTGTTTGTTTTTGGCGAAATCGAGAAAAGCTAGAGCAATATGTCACTTTTTGCGAAATTTGAGGTCGAAAACGTATGTATGCCGTCAAATCAAAACGTTAGCCTCTATGGCTTATTCACAGTTTTGGAAAGAATATGCGCTAGACCGCCCGGTGTGCCGTATCTATGGCTGTCCATGGCTTTGCGTTTGCGTTTGTCGCGCCATGGGTACGCCGAACGAACGTCGTCGAGATTCATTACTGTCAGTCAAGTCAGTCAGTTAGGCTGGCAGCTTGAAACCAGCTAAAATAATTTGAATGACACAGTGCAATCCAAAACCTACCACTATTTTTCGCAATAAATTGAAAATTTCACCGCCGTGTTCAGCTGGTCAGTCAATTAGGACAAAACTCACGCCGATAGGAGGGCTGCGTTTTGGTGGCAGTGTGTTAAATGCGGTTGCAGCGCGAGATGCCACCCAGAAACCGCCTTCTACAGACGACACGGTTGTTGTAAATAAAATCGTCACAAGGGTGGGCTACTTAACTAACTTTTTTCTCCTACCCACCGGCATAAACCAACCACCCGACCCCACAGTCCTTAAAATTCCTTCGAGTTATGAGCACCAAAAGAGAAGGTGTAAAATTTATGAAAAGGAAATCGGAAGGAAATATAAATCACGCCCCGCCTCTCTGTTTTCACTCTATGAATAATGCACACACGACACACATACGCCGGCATGCATAACACGTTTGGTTCAGTTCGTAACCCACCCGGAAAAGTGGAACAAAATAGCCACCGATTTTCCGGTCATTTTGCATGCGCATACGTTTCATCGTCAGTACGTAGGTATGTATGTACGTAACACATTTTTTGCAATAACTACTAATCTCCTCACAACGCGCCCAGCACAGCAGTGACATAATTTTCGCTTTTTTTCCTCGCTCCTTCACCAAAGGGTGATCAAGTTTCCTCCTTATGTCGGATCGAGAGAATAAATACCTTGATTTCACACTAGAAAACACGAGAATACCCACCCAGACCACGACCACCCACTTCGCGTCCAGGCGTGAAAAAGTTCGTTCGCATTTCACACCTTTCAATTCTGCCAGTAATTGAGACACTACACTACTGTCGTTTTACTGCTTTGTTCAAGTGTGTAGTAATGTTAGACGCCGGCGCCACCATGGTACGGTACATGAGATCTTTTGACATGATTGATTGTCATTCATAACAAAGAAATAAGGTACTAAAAGTAAACTTAAGTAGTATAGGTCGGAGGGTAAATGGGAGCGATTAAGTATGTGTTGTAGCATAGCTTCCTCAATATAGAAAAACCGCCATTATTACATAGGGTATGTGCATTTTTGTTCACGGGCGGCGTGTTTATAGCGGTGCCACCACCACCACCCCCGCGCGCATAGGCGCGCTTCAATATACTGCTCGTCATGCCCCACATTGCTAATATCTAGACTAGCTTACAGAAAAACAATTTTCATATTTTTACATTTATTTTTAATAGCTAGACTAGCTTACAGAAAAACAATTTTCATATTTTTTACATTTATTCTTAAGAAACGTTTTCTGTAGCGGTTGCATTGTACGTGGAAGGGGGGTACTTTTTGTAAATCGAGATAATATGCCTATCGGATTCCCCATCAAAAACTGCATATGTTGATGAAGTTTTAGGAAAAAAAATTTGTTCAGGCAACATCGAGATATCCGGTTAGGGAAGAAAATGTACATTTTTGTACATGACCTCCTGCTATCTCTATATTTTTTTATGCTATCTCTATTCCGAAAAAGACAGCTGGAAAATCTGTCTTCATTTGTTTTCACGTTTTTCGAAGTTTTTGAGATACACAAATTTGGCGGGAAAAGAAGATGAGGATAGCTCAATTTGGCCTGTCCTCATTTCGGTATCGTGATTGAGGATATCCTTTTTACTTTTTTCTGCTGCAGCTATCTCCTTTTCAGCCTTTTCAGACGTCAGCAAAAACGTGAGACGGTCCCTTCAAAAAACGACGTGGCCATCTCAAACCATTGCTAGACAGCGCCAGTGGTCAATGGAGCGATAGATTTGACATAAACCGCCGCCACCAGAATGGTTATACTTCATGGTCATGCATATACCGGCATCTCTAATCAGAGCATGCCGTGAGTGCATAAGCCCTTAGTATATATTCAGTACATACTACGACATACATCTTTATTGTGTCATGTACAGGATAATCAAGAGGGTTTTCACTTCTGTATTTGCACTACAATACCTTGTAAGTATCAGAAGCAGTGGCAGCTAGTACTCAATAAGTACATAAGCTCTTATGTATTTATTCCATACATACTCAAGAGCTGCTGTACATCTTTATTGTGTTATGTACAGCATAATCAAGAGGGTTGTCACTTCTTTTTTTGTACTACCTTGTAGTATCAGGAGCTGGCAGCTAGCTATAGTCTGGCCAATAGCAGTTGGCACCTGAACTCAAGGCGCATTGCGTAAAATAGATTTACAAATGCGGATTTCTGTCCACGCTTCGTGTACTCCTATTTAGCAGAAGTACATGCAAACTACGCAACTCGCCTTGAGTCCAGGTGCCAACTGCTATTGGCCAGACTATAGTACTCAAGAAGTACATAAGCTCTTACGTATTTATTCCATACATACTCAAGAGCTACTGTACATCTTTATTGTGTTATGTACAGCATAATCAAGAGGGTTGTCACTTCTTTTTTTGTACTACCTTGTAGTATCAGGAGCTGGCAGCTAGCTAGTACTCAAGAAGTACATAAGCTCTTACGTATTTATTCCATACATACTCAAGAGCTGCTGTACATCTTTATTGTGTTATGTACAGCATAATCAAGAGGGTTGTCACTTCTTTTTTTGTACTACCTTGTAGTATCAGGAGCTGGCAACTAGCTAGTACTCAAGAAGTACATAAGCTCTTACGTATTTATTCCATACATACTCAAGAGCTGCTGTACATCTTTATTGTGTTATGTACAGCATAATCAAGAGGGTTGTCACTTCTTTTTTTGTACTATTTTGTAGTATCAGGAGCTGGCAGCTGGCTAGTACTCAAGAAGTACATAAGCTCTTACGTATTTATTCCATACATACTCAAGAGCTGCTGTACATCTTTATTGTGTTGTGTACAGCATAATCAAGAGGGTTGTCACTTCCTTTTTTGTACTACCTTGTAGTATCAGGAGCTGGCAGCTAGCTAGTACTCAAGAAGTACATAAGCTCTTATGTATTTATTCCATACATACTCAAGAGCTGCTGTCAGCATAATCAAGAGGGTTGTCACTTCGTTTTTTGTACTACCTTGTAGTATCAGGAGCTGGCAGCTGGCTAGTGGCTAGTACTCAAGAAGTACATAAGCTCTTACGTATTTATTCCATACATACTCAAGAGCTGCTGTACATCTTTATTGTGTTATGTACAGCATAATCAAGAGGGTTGTCATTTCGTTTTTTTGTACTACCTTGTAGTATCAGGAGCTGGCAGCTGGCTAGTACTCAAGAAGTACATAAGCTCTTACGTATTTATTCCATACATACTCAAGAGCTGCTGTACATCTTTATTGTGTTATGTACAGCATAATCAAGAGGGTTGTCACTTCGTTTTTTGTACTACCTTGTAGTATCAGGAGCTGGCAGCTGGCTAGTACTCAAGAAGTACATAAGCTCTTACGTATTTATTCCAAACATACTCAAGAGCTGCTGTACATCTTTATTGTGTTATGTACAGCATAATCAAGAGGGTTGTCACTTCTTTTTTTGTACTACCTTGTAGTATCAGGAGCTGGCAACTAGCTAGTACTCAAGAAGTACATAAGCTCTTACGTATTTATTCCATACATACTCAAGAGCTGCTGTACATCTTTATTGTGTTATGTACAGCATAATCAAGAGGGTTGTCACTTCTTTTTTTGTACTACCTTGTAGTATCAGGAGCTGGCAGCTAGCCTAGCTAGTACTCAAGAAGTACATAAGCTCTTACGTATTTATTCCATACATACTCAAGAGCTGCTGTCAGCATAATCAAGAGGGTTGTCACTTCGTTTTTTGTACTACCTTGTAGTATCAGGAGCTGGCAGCTGGCTAGTGGCTAGTACTCAAGAAGTACATAAGCTCTTACGTATTTATTCCATACATACTCAAGAGCTGCTGTACATCTTTATTGTGTTATGTACAGCATAATCAAGAGGGTTGTCACTTCTTGTTTTGTACTACCTTGTAGTATCAGGAGCTGGCAGCTGGCTAGTACTCAAGAAGTACATAAGCTCTTACGTATACCCAACCCAGTGTCAGACAGAGCCACAGTAAACGGCCTGCCATTGAGGCCTAACTCTCTGCATCCAGTATCTAGGTAGGCTAAGCCTTAGCCTAAAATGCAATGAAGTGCATCGCAGCGACATGCAATGCAAACGCCAGCTCAATCTCAGCTGAAAGACAATTCATCATTCTTTGTCCTTCTTACTCTTTAAGCGAGTAAAGGTACAAAAGAGGTACAAAAGAGCCATTTAGCTGTGTTCAGTAGTCAGCGGGTCAGCTTTAATAGTGAGGGGTGCTCCCCATATTTTTTTATAAATGAGGACAGGAGAAGAATTTTAGCAAAAAATTGAGATAGATGTGATTTCGCAATATTTTTTTTTTAGATATCTCAATTTAGCCTATCTTCAAATCTTCAATCTGTCGTCAACGTAATTTTGAAAATGCGGATATCTTATTTTCGATATTTCCACCGATCCTCAAAACGAGGAGATAGTTGTCGCCCTATCCTCATTTTTGAACAAAATTTGAAGACAGCAGATTTTCTTCCCTAACCGGATATTCAAGGGTAAAGGTGGGCAGGTCGCATTTTTGCCGTTTTTCAACGTTTTTAGCCATATTTCAGCAACCGCAGGGCTTAGAGGGCTACAATTTGGCAGGCGGAAAGACCCCATAGGGATCCAAGTCTGGACCAATCTTGAGCCCAATCGGCCACCTGTGTGGCGAGATATAGCGTCACAAAGTGCATTTCTGTATATTTTGCACCTGTTGCAAATTTAGTTTTTTGAATACCATGGCGTGAATACATGCCCTGCACGGGGTAAAATTTTGACAGAAAGTAGAGAAGGGTTAGGCCTAAAAACTTTAGTACTACCGCAAAAAATCTCAATAATGAGAATTGGGACTACAGTCCTCTCGAATGGTGAAAAATGCAGCAAAAATTTTCCCGCCTTTTTTATTTTTCAAGATAAATGAGCAATACCACTGAAACATTTTCCTCGTAAGTAACCTATCTTATGTAGAATTTTATGTAGATTTCAAAAATAAAATTGCTTTTCCCAAAAAATTTAACCCTTACCCAAAATTCACAAAAATATACTACTTTTGCAAAATTATATGCTAGGGGTTAAATTTTTTGAGAAAAACAATTTTATTTTTGAAATCTACATCAAATTCTACATAAGATAGGCTACTTACGAGGAAAATGTTTTAGTGGTATTGCTCATTTATCTTGAAAAATAAAAAAGGCGGGAAAATTTTTGCTGCATTTTTCACCATTCGAGAGGACTGTAGTCCCAATTCTCATAATAAAGATTTTTTGCGGTAGTACTAAAGTTTTTAGGCCTAACCCTTCTCTACTTTCTGTCAAAATTTTACCCCGTGCAGGGCATGTATTCACGCAGTGGTATTCAAAAAACTAAATTTGCAACAGGTGCAAAATATACAGAAATGCACTTTGTGACGCTATATCTCGCCACATAGGTGGCCGATTGGGCTCAAAATTGGTCCAGACTTGGGTCCCTATGGGATCTTTCTGCGTGCCTAATTGTAGCCCTCTAAGCCCTGCGGTTGCTGAAATATGGCTAAAAACGTTGAAAAACGGCAAAAATGCGACCTGCCCACCTTTACCCATCAATATCTCGATGATGCCTGAACAAATTTTTTCCCAAAACTTCATCAACATATGCAGTTTTTGATGGGGAATCCGATAGGCATATTATCTCGATTCACAAAAAGTACCCCCCTTCCGCCTATACTACAGGCTACTCTCAATCCTTACAGAAAACGTCTCTTAAAATGCGATGTCAGGTAGTATTGAGAATTGCGTGGACAGGGGGGTAATTTTCAGTTTTCTGCTGATGACGTGAGCTGATAGCCCAACTGATTTTACGTATTTTACAAAAAGACCGGGTCGAAAATTCGCACCCAGTCCTGAGATATAAGGCCTCAAAGTTGACCACAATTTGACCTTAATTTTTCACTTTTTCACCCTAAAATGGGGGTAAATAGCCCCACAGTGGGGCTTTGGGGCTATAAATTTGTACACACATAGACCCTATGGGGGTACATGTTCAGACAAATTTTGAGCCCTCTAGCCCTCTTGGTTCAGGAGTTAAAGCTGTTTTTGCTGAAAATCCGAAAATTGCAATTTTTTCATAATTTTCAAAATTTTGAGAGAGTTAGTCCGTGTGCCCGCTGTTTTATTTCTGAATCTTGTAGAGCAGAAAATTTGCTACAAGATAGGCTACATTTGAAAAGAAAGAAACCTATGGGAAATTTTCACAGCAAGGCCTCGAAGAGTGGCGAGTAAGGGTTTTAAGAGTGTGCGTTTTCCCCATTTTTCAAGCTAACTCAACAATATCACGGATACTCTCTCCTCAAAAGTAGCCTATCTTATGTAAAATTTGATGAAGATTTAGAAAAAAGTATTTTTGCCCCCAAAAAAGTTAACCCCTAGCATATAATCTTACAAAAGATGTAATTGATTGACAATTTTTGAACATTTTTGGGGTAGGGTTAACTTTTTTGGAGGCAAAAATATTTTTTTTCTAAATCTTCATCAAATTTTACATAAGATAGGCTACTTTTGAGGAGAGAGTATCCGTGATATTGTTGAGTTAGCTTGAAAAATGGGGAAAACGCACACTCTTAAAACCCTTACTTGCCACTCTTTGAGGCCTTGCTGTGAAAATTTCCCATAGGTGACTTTCTTTTCAAATGTAGCCTATCTTGTAGCAAATTTTCTGCTCTACAAGATTCAGAAATAAAACAGCGGGCACACGGACTAACTCTCTCAAAATTTTGAAAATTATGAAAAAATTGCAATTTTCGGATTTTCAGCAGAAACAGCTTTAACCCCTGAACCAAGAGGGCTAGAGGGCTCAAAATTTGTCTGAACATGTACCCCCATAGGGTCTATGTGTGTGCAAATTTATAGCCCCAAAGCCCCACTGTGGGGCTATTTACCCCCATTTTAGGGTGAAAAAGTGAAAAATTAAGGTCAAATTGTGGTCAACTTTGAGGCCTTATATCTCAGGACTGGGTGCGAATTTTCGACCCGGTCTTTTTGTAAAATACGTAAAATCAGTTGGGCTATCAGCTCACGTCATCAGCAGAAAACTGAAAATTACCCCCCTGTCCGCGGTACTGTACAGCAATACTGAATCCTTCCAGACATCGCGTTTTAATAGCTAGACTGGCTTACAGAAAAACAATTTTCATATTTTTTACTTTAGCGCATTGCGTACCGTATTTTTGGGTGTATAGCCCCATGGGGCTATACAAAAATCGAGAGGTCAGATGGGGGGTTATACACTGGGGGGGGATATACACTGGGGGGGATATACATGGGACAAAATTTATGTTTTTGAGAGGTGTGTAGAGGCATGTTTTTGAGGTCAAAAGTATGTGTTTTAGGGCATAATCGCGGTCAAAACAGGGTTATTCTAGTATAAGACATGCTCAGCTAAGCTTATAGGCATGGTAGCATGTGGTAGGAGTAGCTATAGCTAGCTTATGACCAGCTTACATAGGTAGGTTAGGTACCTTCCAGTACATGGGGGGTTATACACCAGGGGGGGATATACATAGGACAAAATTTATGTTTTGCCAATGGGGGGTTATACACTGGGGGGATATACTCAGGGGGGGATATACACCCAAAAATACGGTAGTTTAGTAAAAAGCATGGACAAAATATCGAGAATTCTTCTATCACACATACGCCCGACACCCCTTTGAAACGACGCCGGCAAACTGGCCTTGACAATACCAACCGACTTGCCAAAAAGGTACGAACGAACTGCTGCCTAGACTCCCACTATGTATGTAGGTACATTACACAATACTGCACTATTTCTGTTTCAGCATGAGCATTTTCAGACTTACAGGGAATTCGCCGGAAGTTTTCTTGCCCGACACTAATTATTGCTTACCCATCCATCAGCAGCAACAGTACTGACAGCAGTATGCGCATTCATATAGCTGACACTTTACCCATCCATCAGCAGCGCAGAAGTAGTGACAGCGGAGTACCTTGTTGAGCTATCAAGATCTAGCGGACTTTCATTTTTTCATGCACGAGCGCGATCACACACGAAAGATCTTGATACCCTACACACTCTTTTTCACCATCTGAATGTAAGATTGATCACCTGGCTAAGATTGATCTGCCTCTTCACCAGCTTTGAGATTCACTATTTTCATCTGCTCTGAGCCAACACTGAAGGAATTTTAAAAAAATGCCACTACAAGTACAACGTGCTATTTGGAAACAGTGGGCAAGCCAAGTCTCGATTGACTCCCTGCATTTTCAGACAGGAATGTGGTGGCACCATCGCTATTGGAGTGGGGGTAAAAGTGTTAACTTCATTGTCAAGGATGATGTGATCGTTAAGCTGGTTGAGAGATTGGCTTCCACATCACCTGGCTAAGAAGAAGGCATAGCCAAAGTTTCTGAATTTGCTAAGAAAATGAGAGATAAACACTGTAGATATTCCTGGCTTTTTCCTATGTAGTTGGAAAAATGCTGAGTGCATTTCTTTCCCGTTTCTATTCTACACAAACAAGAGCGCACTCAAAAATAAATAACTGGCGCCACATATTTTCATAGAGTTGAGGGAACTGCGCACTCTCATCTACTAACCTAGAGTGAGAGATTCGTTTTTTCCCGTTTTTATTCCATAAAAAACAAAAGCGCACTCAAAAATAATAAAAATAATAACTCTTGGCAGCGATTTCACGACAGAGGCTCTTAAATCTAGTGAAAAAATAGTACTCTCATTCGTAATCATTCCGGTACAACTACATTATACCCCCGGCAGTTTGATATACCCCCGACACCCCTTTGAAACGACGCCGGCACACCGGCCTTGACAATACCAACCGACTTGCCAAAAAGGTACGAACGAAACGAACTGCTGCCTAGACTCCCACTATGCCAGTCTAGCTATTAAGAATAAGAAGCAGTCGGAGCAAAAACATGCATCTGAACTTACTAGGAGCGTAAGGGAAACATTTTTTCGCACTCTAATCCGCCTCAGTAAGAATTTCTTACTAGGGCTAGATGAGGCAGAAAAACTTACTAAACCTAGTCCTAGTAACTTTTGAAGTGGGCAAAGGGCAGGCCACCTGCGACTGCCTCCGGCCCTTTTCGTCTTTGTCTCACTAATCCGGCCACCCTTTTGTCTTGTCGACTGTGTCTGTTTCTCTTGAGCGTTCCCTCTCACAAAATGGCTCTCCCGCCACCATCACCCCCTTTTCATTTTTGCACCTTGTTTTTGGCAGCGAGGATGACCCCCGGTTTTGCGTGCATATTGAGACACGCTTACACTGCACTACACTATGAGCAGAAAGCAGATAAAAAGCAGAGCAAGAAGACACCCGACTAGATGATGACATTTTGTTGGCAAATTTATTGCACTGGTTGGTCTAAATAGGGTGGCAGGGTGCATTTATTGCAGGGTGTTTCATAATATACTCGCCGGATGTTTGTGCTTATATCTCCCCACCGGAGTGTCACATTCGAATGCGGTTTTTTTGCGTTGAATAGCCAAGGCTTCAACGTTGATGCAGCCAAAATTTTAGCTTCCTAGGTTGCATTGTCATGGCGCTGTAAGCGGTCAAAGTTGCGGCGCCTTTTTTGGCGCAAAACGGAGGCAGGGCACTGAGGCGGGCAACGGATTTGCCTTTTCGCTTTTTTCTCGCTCTTTCAAGTCTGTTCACCATTCCACGCTAACTTTTATGCATTTTTGAGCAATCTTGTCGAAGATAAACTTCAGTTTGATCACCATGGCATCAGCGTCCCAAGGAAAAGCTTGGATGACCGAATTTTGGCTGTAACACTGTTTGCTAAGTTCGAATCTGCAAGAGAAGTGGCATGGAGATGGAAAACTCTACCAAAACTGTGCTCCAGATAAAAACAAGGAGAGAACTGGGTTAGGTAAACTAGGGAGAGAAAAACCGAAGCCGATCTGTACCTGGCCGCCTGCAAAAATGTGTGAAAATTGACGCTTTGCAATTCTAGCTGTTTGAGCCGCTTCCTGTTGGCCTAGAAAGCTGAAATTTTGGCTGCATCAACGTTGAAGCCTTGGCTATTCAACGCAAAAAACCGAATTCGAATGTGACACTCCGGTGGGGATATATAAGAACAAACATCCGGCGAGTATATTATGAAACACCCTGTATTTGCTGGACAGTTTATGCTTTTTGTTCCTGCTCAAATACTTGCTTTGCTTGTATGAAATTTGGAGTGCTTGGCTGGCATAACATTGACAATATTGTTGATATTGGTTGCATAAACCGGGGGTCAACCTCGCTGCCAAAAACAAGGTGCAAAAATGAAAGGGGGTGATGGTGGCGGGAGAGCCATTTTGTGAGAGGGAACGCTCAAGAGAAACAGCCACAGTCGGCAAGACAAAAGGGTGGCCGGATTAGTGAGACAAAGACGAAAAGGGCCGGAGGCAGTCGCAGGTGGCCAGCCCTTTGCCCTCTTCAAAAGTTACTAGGACTAGGTTTAGTAAGTTTTTCTGCCTCATCTAGCCCTAGTAAGAAATTCTTACTGAGGCGGATTAGAGTGCGAAAAAATGTTTCCCTTACGCTCCTAGTAAGTTCAGATGCATGTTTTTGCTCCGACTGCTTCAAAATATGAAAATTGTTTTTCTGTAAGCTAGTCTAGCTATTAAAAATAAATGTAAAAATATGAAAATTGTTTTTCTGTAAGCTACCGTATTTTTGGGTGTATATCCCCCATTGTATATCCCCCAGTGTATAACCCCCCATTGGCACGTGAAAAAGAAAGTTTGCTTGCTTGCTTGCATTGGCAAAACATAAATTTTGCCCAGTGTATATCCCCCCCTGGTGTATAACCCCCCATGTACTGGAAGGTACCTAGCCTACCTATGTAAGCTGGTCATAAGCTAACTATTGCTACTCCTACACCAAGCTACTATGCCTATTAGCTTAGCTGAGCATGTCTTGTACTAGAATAACCTGTTTTGAACGCGATTATGCCCTAAAACACATACTTTTCACGTCAAAAACATGCCTCTACACACCTCTCAAAAACATAAATTTTGCAGTGTATATCCCCCATTGTATATCCCCCAGTGTATATCCCCCAGTGTATAACCCCCCATCAGACCTCTCGATTTTTGTAACACCCAAAAATACGGTAGTTTAGATATTAGCAATGTGGGGCATGACGAGCAATATATTGAAGCGCGCCTATGCGCGCGGGGGTGGTGGTGGTGGCACCGCTATAAACACGCCGCCCGTGAACAAAAATGCACATTATGTAATAATGGCTGTTTTTCTATAATTGAGGAAGCTATGCTACAACACATACTTAATCGCTCCCATTTACCCTCCGACCTATACTACTACTTATTGCTTCGAAATAAAAATCTAAGAAGTACATACAGTACATAGTACAGCTACAGCTGGCCTGTACGTACGTACGTAGTTGTCACAAAATTCACTTATTACAGTAGAATATGATGTTGTCGATATGAGATACTGTATATCACTCGCATACTGATACTACCTAAAGTCGTCGCAAGTTTAGGAACTTTTTCATCTTTTTTCTTAGTCAAGAGTACATATAGGTAGTATAGGCCTAGTACATACGTACAGATATGTAATCATAACATGGTTAGCTCTAAAAGCATCTGGGAAAGGTGTCCCATTCGTCGTTAATGACCAGCTTCACCCCTTCTGGCCAGTGGCCTGGTGGCATTTGAGCAGTCAGTTTGTGCGAGACCAGTTCGCATTCTGTGCTGCTCCCCTTCCAGTTGTACTGTAGACAGCCTTTCTGCCTTCTGCAGGCCAGACCGCAGTACCAATCGTCTTCCAGGTCCGTCAGAATGGCGCCCAAGCTCACGCTGGCATTCTCTGCCATCACACGCATGCCAGAAATATTCTTGAAGTTTGCGAACGCCGTATCTGCAATGCATGCATATACTCGGGCAGAGGGTCTACACAACACAACACAGCCAGAGCAACACTTAGACTTTCGCTTTCGCTTAGGCTTAGGCTTTGGCTTTGGCTTAGGCTTAACCCCCTTTTTCGTAATCCCAGGCGTCCGCCTGTCCGTAGCCACCCGGCAAACCCCGTCCGTGGACGGGGCAAATCCCGGCCGTAGACGGGGGTGGAAAAACAAACCCCATCTACGGACGGGCTCTGCCCCGTCCACGGACGGGGTTTGCCGGGTGGTTACGGACAGGCGGATGCCTGGGATTAGGAAAGGGGGTTAAGCGCATGCTAAAGCTTGTAAATACGTACAGTATACTTATTGCGTACATTTCATGCATAGAGCTCTGGAAGGAGCGGGGAAGGTGAGTTGCACGGAATCCACTGCACTGTCTCGTTGTCGTTGGTGCTGTTGGGCCAAATGCTGAGACATGCGTCCTGCGTCGCACTGAAGGGATATTGGGCGGTGAACTCTGCGGACGTGTTGCGCGTCATGCTGAGCTCCGACTCCTCGGTGTTAAGAGCCGACATCCACGCCGGCGAAGGACCGGATGGGTTCGCCACCGATTTTCCGGCTGTCCACAATCCTTCGCCTCCAACCGTTGCCTGGAAAACCAAGAAAGTTACGGGTTTAAACCAGAACTCGTCGTTCATTCCCTGATTTACGAGTTGCTCTAACGCGATTAGACTGTTCGAAATCGACCCCGCGGTATTTAGTGATCGGTGTCTGCGGGGTCGTCGAGGTCGTCGTTTTGTTTCACATCTTTTCTTCACTTAAAGGGCAGATGTGGCAAAGATTTCCCCATACATAGTGAAGGCGAAGATGGATATTTGAAAATTCCTTCGGTCAAAATATACAGTTTTTTTAAGACGAATCGAGTCCACCTACCGGTCTCGACGAGATTTTGCCTAATCTAAAAGAAAAACCACTTGTACAGGGCGTTTCGCAATAAATTGCTCGAAAACGTGGCGAAACATACTGTACAAGTGGTTTTTATCTGCGAGGAGGCAAAATCGGGTCGAAACAGGTGGGTGGGATCGATTCAGCATGTAAAACTGCATAAGTTCACCGAAGGAAATTTGAAAAATCGATCCTCGCCTTCACTATGGGAAATCTTTGCCCCACATCTGCCCTTTAAGTAAGAAACACCACTGGGTGTAAGAGGGCCAATTTGCCCCAGACAGTGGAGTTTCATGGCTTTATTGTCCATCTCTGCCAAAGGAAATACCATTGTAAAAGCATTTGTGGTGATAGCTCAGCTGCAATAGGGCGAATTTGATCTTGAATGGGCTCTATCAACCTATTTTTTGATATCGCTTCAATAAAGGCTGAGCAGCTCTTGGCCACCTCCCCCTTGACCCACGACTCCCGGCACCACCGACCCTCAAAAATGTCCTTTTTACCCTTGGGCATATCGCGACAGTAAGTATATGGATGGATGCGCCTTCCTTCAAAACGTTTTTAAAAATTTTTTGTTTTGTAAAATTCCGTCATTAATGGCGCATTTAGCATAAAAAACAAATTATGTACACAGTGAAGCAAAGCAAGAATAGAAATTTCATAAAAAATGTACTAGCAACAACGAATTTTTGAAAAAATTTTGCATGCTAAAAATAATGTAAAAAAGTTAAAACTTCCCATATGGACAATTTCGAAATACGTCCAACGGGTAAAAAGGACATTTTTGAGGGTCGGTGGTGCCGGGAGTCGTGGGTCAAAGGGGAGGTGGCCAAGAGCTGATCAGCCTACATTGAAGCGATATCAAAAATAGGTTGATAGAGCCCATTCCAGATCAAATTCGCCCTATTGCAGCTGAGCTGTCAGCGCAAATGCTGTTACAATGGTATTTCCTTTGGCAGAGATGGACAATAGGGCGAAGTGATTTGGTGTTTTGAGGTCTGCAGGCGTACTGTTGTTGACGGGGGGGGGGGGGCGGCACGGGGTAACCCCCCACGTGCGGAGTTTTCAGTACGTGCTCCCGGCTGCAGCTTTGCGTCGGGCATATGTTATGCATTTGGTTTTGTTTTTTTGTTATTGCAATTTGTGGTAACAGTAAAGTCATTTCATCATCATCATCCACTCGCTCCCTTTGACGCTCCCAGATGATTGAACAGGGTCGAGTCGACGACCGCGCAGATACGATCCAACCGTTCACCTTTCACTAAATACCGAGGGGTCGCTATCGACCCAACGCCATATCACGTTACGGCAACTCGCGACCATAAACTGAGAGAAATCAGAGAAAGACAGATAGAGGCCGTGTTCACCTGACAAATCGGCAAGCGACGACATGACCAAGCCTATCGGTTTCAACCCGTCGGGTCATGCCAAGACGGAACCGACTGGACAGGCGGCGAAGTCATCGGAGAATGTGGAGCTCGGATTTCCAGGGAAGTAACAGGCGGGTCCGGTGAACACTTGCCATCCAGAGCGTTGCAATCAGCTCTCGCATTTGTCATGCCTAAAGTGCACGCACACGAAACATATGTACTTACGAACAGTATACCTACGTATGTAGCATACTGTATAGTCTGGCCAGCATAAGAATTGGCCATGGCATTCAGGCACGTTGCGTAAAGATTAACAAATGCGGATTTCTGTCAATGCTTTGTGTACTTCATTTCAGCAGAAGTATGTACACGCAAACTGCGCAGGACGACTTGGGCCCATAGCCAATTTCTTTCTGGCCAGACTATAGCGAGTACTATTGCTACTAGCTACAGTTTGTACGGTACGTACGTACATGAATATGAACCGTTGAATCTATCTAGGTGTCGATAGAAGGAACCGGGGCATACCATCTGTAAAGGCATCTGCAGGTTCACAGACGGTGAAGCATGTTTCAGAAGTAGCAGAGACTGCAGCTGCATCCAGACAGCACGCACGGATCCTGCAAGATGTGCTTATTGCTCGCCGTATCCAGAAATACCAGGCTCCCACCGGCGCAACACAGACCCAGTAATATTCGCCCCTCCTGCCAAACAAAACACACATACTTTCGCCGTCGAAGTCGAACTCGGAGATTTTAGTAGGGTACTATGGGGTAAACCCAGACGCCTAAACTTCTCTGCACTTGCTGCAGTCAGTCAGCACTCGGAGTTTGGAGTTCAC
>JASAMW010006078.1:0-29195 GCA_030247985.1 Epsilonema sp. ZAB3_2
CAAACAGGTGCCGCATTATCCCTACCTACGTTGGCAGCGGGGGATATAATGTATGCATTAAACGTGGTTGGTAAAGTTGTTGGGCCAATGGACAATTTTTTGTGTGTCGCAAACTGCATAAAAGTCGATCTGCTAGTTGCTACACTAAACTACTGGTTATTGGCATCACACGTACATACAGATGTGTCGTGTGGCGTTTGCTGTATGTAGAAGGAAGAGAATTTCAAAAATTCCCAAGGTCAGCCTTGCCAACTGCGTGCAAAGAGCCAGTAAATGTCCACATAACACAGCAACAACCGGTAGGTAGATTTTCAGTACAAAGTTGTGTCATAAGTAGGTAGGCTAGGCAGCGATTACTGATTGACCGGTTAGAGTGCTTGGCAAAATTTCGGCAAAAAACAACTCGGATGAATTGACAGAGCGAGGCGACCGATTTTACAAAAAATAACCTTGAAACAAACGCGCATATCACTTTGTTACCTTATTTGAGATTTTGTTGATAAAATAGTCATGGCCCGGATAATGTTTTATGCAGTTCAAAAACTCTTACGTACGTACGTACATATACCGTTGCAGCTCTAAGTCTAAAGTTGGATAACAAAGTAGCAAAACAGGGTGTCGTTCTCGTGCTGCTACAAAATCTTCGCTTGCAACAAAAAGTCAGTTTAACCCCTTCCATAATCTCAGATGGCCTCCTGGCCGCATAAACCCCCTGTGGCCACCCCGGCTACGGCTATGTATGGCCAACTGTTCTGGCCACAACCACCCCATGGCTATGGGCAGCCAAGGCCGCAGGGAGGCCGCAACAAAAAAAAAAAAAAGGTGGGTTTCACACGGTTTAAATAGTACCGACAGGCCACCTAGCGGACACAGCTAAAAACACAACTCTCGCGGGCCAGACATTACGTAGAATTTAAAAGCAAAGTAAGAGTGGACGTACGTACGCACGTACCTCCCACAACAATAATGCACCTGTAGGCTTGGCGCTCTTGGTGGGCCAAAGAAATGCTTACTCTTTCAGTTCGTGACAAGTTACGTATGTACGTGAATAAAACCACGGCAAACTCCACGCAACCCCCCCCCCCCCCCCCCCCCAAATCATAATAGCGGCTCGACAAAAAAAAGAAAGAATAAGAATGAAATGACGCTTGAAAAACAGCATATTCTCGCCATTATAGCCACATTCTTGCGTTCATTCTTGTTCTTTGCCATTTTAGCCACTTGCATGGAAAACCAGGCGGCACATGAATGAATTTATTTTCCTCACCTTTTTCTGCTGTTTCTCCCAAGCAGGATCCAATAAGCCTTCTCTGTCCCATTCCTCCTCTTGCTGTGTATAGTCGCGATAGTATTCGCCCTGTTGGGGATAATGATCGTAGTGGTTATTTTCCATGCTTTTCTTCTTTAGAACAGTTCCTGGTTTCTAGGAGTTTTCAGGCACGGTTTAGCGCCCAAAAACGATAAATTTCTGGGCGAAACGGTGGCAGAATTGAGAAGGAAAGGTGGGAGAGGTATTTTCCTGGAAATTTGCAGCGAATAAAACGGTAGAGTTTATTTCCAGCAATTCGGGAAGAAAGGAAGCCGGATAGTTTCCAGGGCGACTATTTCTGCTTTATTTCACGGCCTTTCTCTTGTTTAGGCCAGTTAGTTGCCTGTTTCTTTCCTTTCAATTTTTCCGTCTAAAGAAAAAATTTTTCGCGCTTTTGAATTTGTTGGAAAATTTTCCATCTTCTAATTACAGCAGTGTTTGCCGTCTATCCCGACGAAAAGTGGCGTCTTTTCTATAATATACCAAAAAATCAAACACGCACAAAATTTTGGGGCAATAAAAATATTCTTGCTGCAAAAAATGCGCATGATGGGAAGGAATTTTTATTTTTTATTTTGTCTTCCCAAAATTCTCGTTGCACAATTTTTGTGTCATTCACGAGTTTACATGCGTTACTGCATGGTCGCATAAAATTTCAGAGAAGCAACAGAACACAGAGCAAATCATCACACCAAGTTCCAAATCAAATCGACATATCAATCACATCTGCATATTTACACAACTTTTCTCAGGGATTTCAAATTTATTTTCCTCGCACAGATCCCCGTTCATGTACTCAGACGAAATCTGGCTTCAGTGTTGTAATCACATGATCTGAGTCATTGCATGTACGGTAGGAGGCGTCACGATGGAGTCTTTGCGCTTCTTGTTCATATTTTCTACTCTTTCGCGTGGTAGTTGAATTAGAAGTTGGAGGGTCCTTTTTTGCATTCGAGGGAGGAAATGAATCGGCTCTGTTATGAGCGGAAGTGGCGGCAGTTTCAAATTTTGAGGAGCCAGCTTTCTTGCCATCTGACATCGGCTCATCTGACTCAGGTTTGCCGAACAGTTTCAGAAAGCTGCTGATCAGAAAACTGACCGCGCAGACTACCAGTAACACCTGCAAAATTATTGGAAATATAATAATAACTAATAACAAGATTCCCAATCTTGGGAGGGGTCGATGGGATGCATTTCTAGTTAAGGGTTCGTGTCCAGGGGTTCCAGGGTCCAGGGTCTAGGTCCAGGTCCAGGGTTTGGTTTCCATGGTCTACGGCCTTTCCAGGGTTAACGGAAAACGGTAAAAAGTCGACTTCCGTCGGCCCAAAGACAGAAAATCGCGTACAACATAAGAAAGTCGTACGAAATAACGCATTCGTGGATAAACTGGTGAGTATGATGTTTCAATTATTCCAAAATTCCGCCGAGCTTCAACGGTACGTAAAAGTCTGCACGTACCGTGAGCGCGTGAAGAGATCGTTGAGCAGAGACGGATTTGACGGCGTCGCTGTGCATGAGACGGCAGATGCTCTTGTGGCCGTTGACGCAGACGTGGATATTCGGGCCGAGGATGTCCCCCTTCAATACCTCCACGAAGCGCGCCACGTACACCACACCCTCCAGTTCCTGAGCTCGCACAGCCGTGAAACACGTCACCACCAGACAGCCAATCGACAGTGCGCAATCCACTACGCTGCCAATCTGCATGAATAGAATAGAGAAAGAATGTGCGCTTATTAATAGCGGTTAAGAGTGGGCCCTCAAACTCCCGCAAAAGTCGTACACCCTAGTCGGTCTAGACTTCTTGAAAAAACCCTCCTGAGGTTGTCTATGCGTACGGCGCGTGCGTGTAGACAGTTGCGAAAGAAGCGGACTTCTACTGCGAAATAATTGCTACTGTCAACGCGAGTGTTCGCACACCGTTTAGTAACCTACAAATCGTATAGACAACTTAGATTTTTCTCAAGAAGTTCGACACCTGCTCGTGGTGTACGTGGGAGTTCGTTGGGGACGGCTATCAACAACGGTAAACATACGGTACATTTTAAATCGCTTGTACCTTTATCAGGATTGCCCCAGGTCGAAAGCAGCCGCAAAAGATGAGAAACGAGCACAGTACATTCCAACCAATAATCGCCCCACCGAGGCCAATGAAAACGGCGAGAAATTCAGGCGGGAATACGTCGTTCTCCAATCGCCCATCGTCCTCACCGTCATTTATTCGTCCATCATTGAAGCGCAGGTAAGTAATTACTGGCAGCTTTGACAGAAGCACCAATTCGGCTATGCCCATACCCTGAAAGAATAAGTAAAGGGGGAACACTGGAAAAGTACAGTATGTAGGCCTACTGTTCGTATGTAGCCTAAGGTATATCATGCTGGAATGTTGGTTGACAAATGGGAAAATGTGAGAAAATTCGCTGCATTATTGTGTACGTAGCTGGCAACATTCACGTACAGGCAGTAGTAGCTGATTACGTAGCTATAGTCTGGCCAACAGGAGTTGGCACTCGGACTCAAGGTGCGTTGCGTAAAATAGATTCACAAATGCGGATTTCTGTCCACGCTTCGTGTACTCCTATTTAGCAGAAGTACATGCAAACTACGCAACTCGCCTTGAGTCCAAGTGCCAACTGCTATTGGCCAGACTATAATTGATTAGGTTAGCAACTAGCCTTACGATTAGAATGAACTGAATAATTATCAGCATGCAGATAGAGTTTCGTAGGCAGCTCATTTTGCAGCAGGAGATATCGGTTGATCGGAGATTATTTGCTGGACTTCCTCGTCTTTGCGCTTTCCGATACAAGGTCACCATGGGTCAGGATCAACGGGAAAGGCACAACTTGCCTCTTATGGTTGTCGGTAGACAGTTGGTTTTGGTTGCTGAGCTCTTTTCCGCATCAAGAAATGGGATGACCATGGCACCTTTGTATCAATTGATTTGTGTACATCTTTCGTCGGAACTTCGAAGCATCTTTTTTCTTTCGTCGGTGTTGTTGTTCATTTGTAGCAGCTTGTAAACACAAAGCTGAACACGAAGTCTGTTTGGTTGAAGTGCTTCTACAGCGTGGTTGCTTTTTGTTATGCTAGCAAATCCTCCGTCAGGTCAGGTCCCTACCCAACCCGCTACCGCAACAGCGAATAAATCAAAATTCCGTTTTCCATACGGGTGCAGGAATATGGTCAACAGGTGCAGTGCAGTGCAGGCATTGCGTAATGAAATTCAGCTTTCTTTCTTCATGGCATCTAGCTAGCTACCACAAAGCTTCGTCGCTCTCTGAGCAACACCGTACATATAAACCTTTAGTCATTGGAGCAAAATGCCGTCTTAGATTACTTGATATGAAACATCTTTTCCTTCCATACAAGCTACAACACAACATCAATCAATCAAGGCACCGGTGCTAACTTTGACACTTTTCACAGAATAGAGACGCAAAGCGGGTTCCAATAGTCCCGCGAGAAAAAAGCAGCGCCGAACCAATGGACCGTCGCATCTATGGCCTATTCTGTCTTGTTGTCAATACGGTCGTCTCCTCTCCTTTTTAGGCTATATTCCAGTTATGGCTTACAGCCGTTTTCCTTCCGTTTTCCTTACTGGAAACCGTTACACATACAAACGTGCTGCTGTCTATTTGGCTTGCCCCAACCCAAAAGCCAAAGATGTCTTCCTTTCTTCTTCAAAGCTGGCAAAGAAGGCTGAAGCATAGGAGAGGGGAGACTAACAAAGCTGCTGAATAAATGATCAGCAAGCATCCCACCACCCGTTTTTCCATCAATACCGATGCTGGATGGAAAACTTGTCTGCCGTAGTCTTACTACCATCTTCGGCACTTCGACGTGTAACGACCACTACCGACAACGATACGACGTATTTGGAGAGCGGAAGAGGCTGCTTGTAAATGAATGCGAAAAGGGTTAGCGTCGCACGTATAATAAGCCCGTTTATGGGGGCAATAGCTGACAAATGTTTTGCCGGCAGCTATCAACAATTAGTAGAGGCGGCATTGGCCTTGTCCCTTTATTTTCCCGTCGCTTTCTTCGTTTTGTATTTATGAAGTTGTACCTAACGTATGTATGGTATATGTACGTACGTGTAGTTTGTTCATGCATGTTTTTGAAGACGCGTCGAAACAATGAATATTTCAAAACGAATCAGCCATCGGCGGGCAGAAGATTATGGATCATGGAGACAGGCAGGCAATCGATTCGATTCTTTACTGCTTCTAAAGGTAAAGAGATTAAAGGGGCGTCTAGCTGCGACAACCAGGGGTATAGATTGGCAAAAAATGGCGGAGCGGCCCCAAAAAATGTGTGCGCCTTTGAAAAATTAGTTGGTGGTTGGTTAGGGTCGCAAAATTTCTGTAACGTTTCTGTCACCTGTGCTGTGCTGTGCACCCACACTACTGTATCTATCCATACCCCTGAAACAGGCCCGCCTTGTGTAGGGGTGACAGTCAATGATAGCGGCCGGCAAAGCAATCGGAACTTCCAAAATGCATGAGATAGGCTACGTATGGATAACTGATGGGGTACTGTATCAGCTTTCTCTGCACATGTTTGCATTCGAATAACCAATACTACGTACAACCAAGAATGAATACCAACACAAATAGGCTACACGTGCAAGTTTCATATCAGGTATCGCAGGAAAATGATTGTTGCTGATAGCGCAAAAACTACCAGATCCACCAGCCAAAATACCTAAAAAAAAAATTACAGCTGTAGGACAAGTAAATAGACGTACAAGACGCGTTCGATCCAGTAGGTACAAGGAATGATTGAATTTTTATTTTTCTAGCTTACACTTGAAGCAATTAGTTGATCATGAGCTTTGATCGAATTAATGAGCAATGTGGCGAAAGTGTCGCATGTCTTTTTGTCCACGGACTGAATCTTTGCGCAGTTTAGTGATCCTGCACCCAAATAAGCAGGTCCACCCATGATTCTGGCGCCGTTTGCCGCTATGCACATGGTGCAGAAACTCAGTAGACCAAGGAGAACGTTAGCAATTGTGCAAACCTTAATAAAGCATGATTAATGAGGTAAAATTAGGAGCAGAGTTTTTACCTCTGAAATATACAGGGAAGGGAACCCAGTTAGGAAGGAATTCGCAACAAATTGGCCTATCTCACGCATTCTAATTGGTTCCCTGCTTCATAGAGGCAAAATCGCTCCAAAACATGGGGTTAGATCGAAAGAGGATGCAATTTTACATTGTTGTTTTATTTAGGTGCTTCAAAAGTTAGAAATTCGAAATTTGCATCCCCATACGAACTTTCCCGCCAGATCCGCCCTTTAGAATGCATATACATACATGTACAGTACCAGAAGAGGCCATTTTCTTTCGTTCAGTCTGCCGCAGAATAGCAGAATTCCGGTTGCCAATCCATACAACAGTGTCAGACCGCTCTGTACGTAGAGGAACGTTCTCACTCCATTGCTGAACACTGACGTGCTAGTGTAGTTTATGAAGAATGATGAGTTGGCCACGTTGAGCGTAATTTCTGGCACTGATTTGAGAGTGGCAATTAGGCCAAATTGAATCAAAGAAAAAAGCTGAAAATACACTCACGTCGTAAGGATCAGTTTTTCTTTCATTCTCCATTTTCCTGCGAAGTTGTGCAGAGAATTTCTTTTATTTTTATGTTTTTTACCGGCGGAATGAACTGACAATAGCAGCTGAATTTTAGCTGAGGGTCTACACCGTTCACACACATTTTTTAGGTTTCTAGGTCATTCTCAAGAAATAAAACTTCGCCAAGATTTTTCTTCACAAGTTGTTTTTTCTGCCTTCCGGAAATTCAGAAAACTCACTCGGCAGCAGACTTTTTTCCCTTTGAGTTTGTAAGTATGTTAGCTGTGGAAAAGCAAACAATTCACGGCATCTATGCAACGAAGCCTTCTCCACTCCCAACTTTGCGATGTGCTAATTGCGCAAAAAAGCAAACAAACGGTTCCCCCGATGCACGCAAGGGTGGGTACCGCTTAGGTAGAGAAGTCATGCACATCGTGTGCGCTGCACAGGAATGATCTTCATACATAGGTGTATGCATACATACTTAAATACAGGGTGTTTCCTTTGGATATGAAATGTCGTTTGGGGTTATAACTTGGGAAGCACAAGGGTTAAGACGCTGAAATTTTTCTTGCAAATACACAAGAATATGCCTAAACTTGTGTAAAAATTTCGAGCCAGAACTCTTATCCGAACATAAAATAGCGGTATCTGAAGTTTTGATGGCAAAATTCACAAGATTTTGGAATCGCAAGTCAGTCTTCGCCCTAACTGACTTTCCAACTTTTTGCTTTAGCTTTTCCTCAAGACAAGCTATGTTTTAGTAACTGAAGACTTCCCCAGAACGGGGAAATAATACTATGCTGGCATATTTTAGGTGTTGACTAGCGCTTTGAAAAAAAATTCCACAAGAATTCGTCTGAACAGCAGCTCCTGATTCATAAACTTGTGATTTTCGTGGTCGAAACTTGAGGTACCAATATCTTATGTTCAGATTAGAGTTTTGGGACGAAATTTTTATGCAAGGTTAGGCATATTCTTGGGTATCTGCAAACAAAATTTCAACTTCTTAACTCTAGTGGTTCCCAAGTTATAACCCCAAACGACATTTCATATCCAAAGGAAACACCCTGTACATACTGCTGTACATACGTATATACAAACTGGAGTAGTTTGTGTACACAGTGTATGAAATGAATGACAAGCAAGCACCTAAAAACATGATAAATTGATAAGCGATGATATTCATACAGGCGTGATTTTCCCACTCTCTCCCCAGGTTTAGTGAAAAGTTTTAACTAAAAGATTAGTGGTCGCACTTTTGCTAAGTATATTAGTGAAAATTCACTAAAATTTAGTAAAAAATCGCGAACTGTTAGCGATTCTGGAGCCTCGCTAAATAATTAGTGATTTAACGCTAACTAATTAGTTGTTTTTGAATTTTTTGGCGTTGGCGTCTAAGTGCACAACAACAATGCTGGTTTTCTGATTGTGTGGTAGTCTCAATCTTCTGTTTTCTTTCTCTGAAATTTTGATCATGTGTATTCTGGAATGATGAAAACTTTGAGCTACATTCTATTCTACCATCTTCTGATGCAATTTCATGGCTGTCCCAGTGTCTAAAATCAATATCTACTGTATGTATGCATGGCTGCCTCTACAAAGTTGTCCTGGTATGTTTTGTTTGTTGTTGTCATGCTTTGTAACATATCAATAAGGTCAAGTACATAAATAGGCTGTATGCATTTGCAGTAGCAGTTTGTAAAATTTCAGCTGCATTTTAGTCCCAACAATGTCAAGCGCTCCAGCTACCTATGTACCATATGTCCAAGGCATCTACCTCCATTGAAGCAAGGTGGCGATTCAAGCAGCCAAGCAGCTGTATGAAAAGGCACAAGAGAGAAGAACCAACCAAAGAACATTCATCATGAAAGGAGCATGCAGGTCAAGAACCAGGTGTGTCTGTGTCTACACATACTTGTATACGTATGTACATACATACTTAGGTGCTGCTACTCTGAATGTTTTGACATTCATTCCTGTATGCTTTTTTTGAGGTGTTCTACTGCAGTCTTCTGTATCAATGTATTGTGATGTTATGTTAAAATACTGTACTTTTCAGTTGAATAGTCGTGCTTGTATGCTGAATAAAGTGTATGACCCTGCAATCGCTATCCAGAATAGTAAAAAATGACTAAAAAATTATGAAAATACTAAACCAATAATAGTAAAAAATCACTAATCGATTCTCATAAAAAATCGCTAATTTATTAGTGACTTTTCTCTAAACGGATCCCAAGCCGCTATGCCGCTAACGGTTTAGTGACAAGTTTAGTGAAAATTCACTAATCCTGGGGATCCTTGGGATCCTGGGGATCCTGGGGATTCGCTAAAAATCGCGTGATGTATGTTGCATGGTGTGATCGAGAAGAAACCTGCTGTCAGTTCATTTTAGGAGCAGCAACAATAATTACATAAAATTACACATACAGTAGGTAGCCTACATGTACTCTACGTAGGTAAAGTACAGTATACGTAGGTACATACATACCTATGCACTTTACTATACAGGAACCAACAGGGATGATCTCTTTTTGGAGGGATCTCAGTTCGTTCTGCAGTGCGCTATTGTCAAGCAAACAAGAGTGATGTACGTGTACATACGTACATACATACGTTAGGCTTTTGACCGAATTCATGTTCAATTGAGCTAACACTTTCTCACACCTTTTCTGCCTTATTGGCAGCCCTTGAAGATGAGTAATGAAGCAACACAAAAGAAGCGGACCTTGATTATTCGAAGTATTGAAGAACCTGTTCAGCTCATTGTTCAAGGAACAACACCATAGTAGTCACACAATCATCATTATTGTGTACGTCCTATTTTGGCGCCTATATAAGCAGCTGTCAGCAACCATAGCAGAAGTCATTTTTTGCCAGCACCCCTCCGCATCCAGCTCCCAAACTTGAAGTCGGTACTCGGTTGTCTCTGTTCGTCAACTCTTCGCCATGAAACTTCCAACGATCGCATTTCTGTGCCTGGTGGCATGCTTGCTGGTTTCGGAGTCCGAAGGTAGGATACGATGGCATACATCCCGTTCTACCGCCACTACTACTGTAATGTTCCGTGTATAGCTTTCTAACCACTGACTGCACGCTGTTTGTAATTGTACTATTTGTATCCATTTCAGCTGCAATATTAGAACAGCGCACAAAAAACGAGTAAAACACTTTTCTAGGGCGCATAGAACGGATATGCTTAGTACTGGTGGTAGTGATTTGCAGGGTTGGCCATGTTTAGTCTTTACCTACGTACATACGTATGTACGTACCCCCCCCCCCCCCCCCCTCCCCTCCCGCCATTCTACCTAGAGGCCTAAACTTTGGAATTGAATGGCATTGGACAGGACACAAGGGGTATACATTTTTGAGTGGGCTATGCACGGGCCATTACAGTACCGTACACCCACTTCTACTACCCGAAGCAGCCGATTTACCACCTTCACTACTCCTCGATATCGATACGTGACTCCCTTCTACTACCACAATCGCGCCCGCATGTCGACGACAACGCAACGGCCGTCGTGGGGGGTTAAGATGTTCTTGAATCATTTTAGCCGGTTGCGAAACGTGGAGATGCAGAAGCTCCAATCAGCCGGAAGGACAGGAATGCAGATCCACGTGCAGACGCGGTTCTCAACTGCTCTATCATCGGGCTAAGTGTCAGAATGGGCGATGCTATTGCGATTGTAAGTCGCTTTGCAAAAATGCACATCTGAGTAATGTACTGTACATATATACAAGTATGTGTATACACAAAATGCCAATTAGTGCATGACTTTTTCGGTCGCTTTCAGACGGAAATGGGCCACCATGCTAACCGACGGTTTGATACGTGTCAAGGAAGGTCTCTCCGCTCCGCTCCTCGATAAAGTTACATACGTAACGTCCATATAAACTACAGCGGACTACTGTACCGTACTTCTGTCCTTACGCACAGAATGAGAAAGTTTACAGTTAGTAAATAAAAATTGATTATTGCTTCGCGATCAACAACAAGCAGTTTGAAAAGCATTACAAAAGGATTTACATTACGTAACCACTCGCATGCCTTTGCAGCTGCTGGTGCAGTGTGTCATTTTTCCTCAGAAAATCATATGCAAAGTTAGATTTCGTTAACATTTTCTATCGTCGTTTTTCCACCGATCGTTGAGCCTTTCCACATATTCCACCATGAATCTGGGCCAATCCAAGCACCATTCTAGCTCGTTGGGAATCCGGCCATATCTTAACCCCCTCTCGAACCACAAGACTATCCAATACCACCAAACATTTCGCAGTGGAGGTGAAATAGTTCCATCGTCCTTTCTCCTACGACCAGGGGAGAGATCGTTAACCCCTTCTGTAGCCGGATCGGCCGCAGAAGGCAATGCAGCTTTATCTTCTTCTTCACTGCCACTAGTTGAGGATGGTGTAAGCATAACAGGATGGGTTAACGAGGTGGAACCTTCAAAGGTTTGGTGGAAGGACCAGAATGTGAGACTTGTGAGCCAATACGAGACCAGTACATCTATCGTGTAGTGAGCGCCTGAGAGCAGGACTGTAAAGATGCCGAAGTAGGAAATCGGCGTGACCAGCCACCGGAACACCGTTAACCCTTTCGGTGTGTAGCGCCAAATGGTGAAGTAGGCCATGCTGATGACCAAAGTGTGGCCGGAAAACATCAAATCGCCGCAGAGAACCATTTTCGATTCTGACGTTAGCCCAAACGTCACCATGTATGAGAATAACGATGAGAAGTAATGCGCCGTCGAGTTGTAGCGGCTATTGGGCAGGCAAATCTTGTCAGAATTCTTGAAGGAAGGCGGGAGAAAAGTGACCGCGAGGCAGGCTGCACGCAGGAAGTACAGAAGGCCGGTGATGAGGCAGACGCGTCTTAACACCGCCCAGCGGTACTTGTGAAGCGCCACCAAAAACAACCCTGCCGCGACGTGGCCTAAAATCATGGCGTCGCTCACAACCCAGGCCCATTTGTGTTGATTCAGCAGGAGGAAGGTTAAGTCAGGAAGGTGCGGTTCTTTTGGCAGCAGCGGTTGAATCGCGGTCAGGCTGACTGTATTCAGAAACATGCAGAACGCCTGAATCAGCATCGCAAGCAGCGTTTTCAGTCGCTCCGGTCGGTAACTGCGTGAGAATTCTTGAAAATATTCCTGCTCCGTCCATGCATTATCAATTCTTCCACCGTCTCCTACGGTTGTATCTTCGAAGATGTCTGGTGTTGTTTGTTGTCGCGGTTGCTGTGATTGTAGGCGCCGTTTTTCTTCGTCTGACATTGCAACCTCGCTACCTGTGTTTAGTTTGTGCCGTTCCTCTTGAGAAGGATGCGATTCATCTGCATCTTTTGCTTCGGAGTTTTCTTCCTCATGGTCATCCAGATAGAAAAATTGGCTCATCTAAGCATAGAGCAATCTCGAGAAACGAAAGCTATAGCGTAGCCATAATTGCGTGATACTGATACGGAGGCCCCTGACTAGATAATGTACGCAGTACTGTACATGTTCCTACTGCTACCAGGTACGTACGTAGGTAAAGGTAGGTACAATACGATGTACGGAGTGTTGTTTCATGCAGCTCGTTATTGCTAATCGACCTTCAGCTTTTTGTCCTGTTACTAAGCAACACAATTAGCTAAACATGCGCCAGTGCCTTTTTCTTGTCTCTTTCTCCATCGGCTAAATGAGGAGAATGGTATTTCGCTTCAAAAAATATGTCAAAAGCTGTTTACTAAAGACAAAAAGCCTACAGTACTGTACGCACATTACATAAAATAAAAGCAAAATGCAGACAAGCATAACTTTTATTCGAGCTTGGTGTAAAGATTCTCACCCTTTTATCCGGTACGTAGTAGTGAAGCTGAAACGGCGATCAAATTTTTTATTCAAGTTCCGGAACGAAAGTGTGAACGACTTCTAATTTTTAGTTTTGTGCAGGTAGGTACGGTACGTACAGTACGTTCGAGCCAGAACAGAATACAGACTTTTCCGAACTGAACTGTACAGTACAGCATTTTTAGCTCTGTGCGACTGTGCCTGTGCCACTATACAGTTACTATACGTACAGTATACATACAGATACACTAGGTATGTAGCAGCTAGCTAAAGTAGTGCTGGTGGGACATGCTTGTATACGTATTTTGATGCATATAGCTCGTGCATGCAAGCGTGCGCTCATGCTTTTTGATGCAGCATTAGAGATTAGAACCGGACAATGAAAGTTTGAAACGCGTGGACCGTAACGGCGCGTGGACGCGACTGGTTTTTCATACAGACAGATTTTAGACAGTGATGTATAGTACGTAGTGTAGTACATATTGTAGGCTGATGGTACGAGTTTAGCTGTATTGCGTATCTACATTACATACGTACTATAATGTATACAGCATGATGGCATACTGCTCTGCGTAGCGTGGCGTGGTGGAGTGACTTTGTATGGTCTACGTTCAGTGCATGCACACATTTAGCGTCATAGATGCGCTTTTCCATTTCCAGATCCAATCCACCCACAGGTTGTGCTATTTTCACGCTTCTCCGCGCAAGCTAACCGCGACGAATACCACACGATTTTCAGGATTGAGCTGTGAAGCGGGCTACTGGCTACTGTAACCCCCACCGGCCAGCATCAGCAGCACTGAAGGTAAAATGACTGTGTGTGTATTATGTAGGCCTACGTTGTTTGGTTTTGGTAGCTGAATACTGTACGTACATACTTATGACACTGTAATGAATGAGCTGTACCCACATTCGAAGCGAGGGTGCTTTTCCTCTGGGTCATTCACAGACAACTTTATAGTTGTCTATGCTCCCGTACTGAATTGCGCTCGACTTGTTGGACCTGCAATGGTTCATGAAATGTCTTTTCCTGAACTTCGCACAAAATTTTTAACAACAGCACCAAATAGAAATATATTGAGTTCAACTCGTATTGTTAAAAATTTTTTGCGAAGTTTAGGAAAAGACATTTCATGGACCATTGCAGGTCCAACAAGCCGAGCGCAATTCAGTACGGGAATATAGACAACTATAAAGTTGTCTGTGAATGACCCAGAGGAAAAGCACCCTCGCTTCGTTCCATGGTACACATCTACAGTCTTGTCTGATGTCGTCTACTGAAAGTCGTGGCCCGTGTACATAGTGCAGACCATCTGACAGACGGACTGATAGTTGTCTAATCAGTTGAAATCAAGCCAAATGACGGCTGTCGTATCCAGTGTGATTGTGACTGTCACAGTGACAGTCAGCGTCAACTGATAGTCTAATCATCTAATCTAGTTGATATATAAGGTCTACTGCACATGAGGTTGACATGAGGTTGACTAGAGATCAATAGACCGCAATGGCTCAACCAGATCATTCAATCATTGTACACAAATAGACAAGGGATTGCAGCACCAAAATTTTTATTACGTACAGTATCACGCATATGACTCCACAACACAGTACATACAGTACGTGAGAGTGTTCTACTCTACAAGTTTACATATGGCAGTACCGTAGACTTTCCGTTGCTTCGTCAAGGCAGAGTTTCGGGTGAAGTGAATGTGTCACTTTGCTTCCACACTGGAAGTGGAAGGCTTCTTCCCAATACGAGTTCTTCGATGTGATTTCAAAGCGCTTGAATTTGCACAGCGATAGTCACATTGGTCGCAAGCGTACGGCTTCTCCCCACTGTGAGTTCTTCGATGTCTTTTCAAATTGCTTGATGTCGCGCAGCGATAGTCACACTGGTCACAAATGAACGGCTTCTCTCCAGTGCGAATTCTTTGATGTCTTTTCAAAGTGCCTGAGTGCGTGCATCGATAATCACACTGGTCGCAAGCATACGGCTTCTCTCCAGTGTGACTTCTACGATGTCTTTTCAAACTGCTTGATTTCGCACAGCGATAGTCACACTGGTCGCAAGAGTACGGCTTCTCCCCTGTGTGACTTCTACGATGTGTTTCAAATTGCTTGATGTCGCGCAGCGATAGTCACACTGGTCGCAAGCGAACGGCTTCTCCCCAGTGTGAATTCTCCGGTGTATTTTCATATCGCCTGAGCGCGAGCAGCGATAGTCACACTGGTCGCAAGCGAACGGCTTCTCGATGTTTCTTCTCTCGTGAACTTGCCTAGCGATCTGCAGTTTCTCTTCGCAGTCAGTGATAGCCTTGTGTTCTGCTACCACGGCCGCTGTTCCGCTATCTATCGTATTCCAGCTCGGCTCTGAACCTTTTTCACCTCTGGTTTCAAGTTGAACATCACGGGAAGGAGGCACTTGGACTTGAGCTTCTTCAATCCATTGCTGCTTCCAAAAGCGCAGCAGCATCTATCCCGGTGGCTTGGCCAGTACAAGAGCAGCAGCCATTTACCACCTCTTCTCTGGTAGATTGGCCAGTTTTGTCATCGCTAGAAGAATTCTGCTTCATATTGTCCATCTTAACCAAGTCTGACCGCTGCTCCACATTCACCATTTCTCCAGGTTCCATCTTCACATCAACGACTCCAGCGTTGATCGCCATTGTAGCCATATTATGCAAAACTCGAGAGAATACTAACTAATGGAAGAGATAGAAATAAATCCATAAACGTAGATCAAAAGGCAGAGCTAAACCACTGTTCCTTATCATGTGAAGAACAACCAATCAGTGGCAGAAAAACAATAATGAATGACAATAAAATGAAAGTCTGACACAGGAAATTCAGACTCACATGCACATGCATACATTACAGTAGTGTACATAATCAATGCACTTTTAGATCCGTCAGAATTTGGCACGCAATGGCTCGACCAGTTCGTTCAGGCAATACATTCCATATAGGACCACTAACTGAGCCTATTTCCCAGTTGGCATTCGTAGCTGCTTATTTGTTCAGCAGCAGTGGGCGATCATTTGTTCAGGAGGTCAAAAAACCTAACTTTGGGTGCAAATGCAAAATACCCTCGTGTATTGCCATTGCCCCTCTCATGTATTACAAACTTCTATGGTAAATAGCCTTCATGAAAGGCCACTAACTTGTTGACAGACCCAGGGGACTATAAACGAGGGTTTACAGGAACGGAACAGATATACAAATGTTGCAACCAGCAAGAGTAGAGATCAAAAGACCGTGAGCTGTACAATGCCCGCAATGGCTCAATCCGATCGTTCAAATCATTGCACGACACAAAAGACAAGAGATGGCAGCACAAACATTTTTTTATCTCTTACATACCGTATTTTTGGGTGTATAGCCCCGGGGCTATACAAAAATCGAGAGGTCTGATGGGGGTTATACACTGGGGGGATATACAATGGGGGGATATACACTGGGCAAAATTTGTGTCTTTGAGAGGTGTGTAGAGGCATGTTTTTGAGGTCAAAAGCATGTGTTTTAGGGCATAATCGCGGTCAAAACAGGGTTATTCTAGTACAAGACATGCTCAGCTAAGCTTATAGGCATAGTACTTAGCTTGGTGTAGGAGTAGCTATAGGTAGCTTATGACCAGCTTACATAGGTAGGCTAGGTACCTTCCAGTACATGGGGGGTTATACACCAGGGGGGATATACACTGGGCAAAATTTATGTTTTGCCAATGGGGGTTATACACTGGGGGGATATACAATGGGGGGATATACACCCAAAAATACGGTACGTAGAATCTATCAGGCATAAAAGTCCCAAGTTTACATTCCATGGTAGTAGACTTTCTCGTGCTGCTTCAACTTCAAGTCAGAGTTTCGGGTGAAGTGAATGTGTCACCTTGCTTCAACTCAACACACTGGAAGAAGGCTGATCCCCAGTGTGACTTCTACTTTGCTTCAACACACTAGAAGTGGAAGGCTTCTCCCCAGTGTGACATCTACGATGTGCTTTCAAATTGCTTGATTGAGCACAGCGATAGTCACACTGGTCACAAATGAACGGCTTCTTTCCAGTGTGACTTCTACAATGTGTTTTCAAATTGCTTGATTGAGCACAGCAATAGTCACACTGGTCGCAAGCGTATGGCTTCTCCCCACTGTGAGTTCTTCGATGTCTTTTCAAAGTGTCTGAGTGCGTGCAGCGATAATCACACAGGTCGCAAGCATACGGCTTCTCCCCAGTGTGAGTTCTTCGATGTAATTTCAAAGCGTTTGACTCCGTGCAGCGATAATCACACTGGTCGCAAGCGTGCGGCTTCTCCCCACTGTGAGTTCTTCGATGTCTTTTCAAATTGCTTGAGTGCTTGCAGCGATAGTCACACTGGTCGCAAGCGAACGGCTTCTCGATGTTTCTTCTCTCGTGAACTTGCCTAGCGATCTGCAGTTTCTCTTCGCAGTCAGTGATAGCCTTGTGTTCTGCTACCACGGCCGCTGTTCCGCTATCTATCGTATTCCAGCTCGGCTCTGAACCTTTTTCACCTCTGGTTTCAAGTTGAACATCACGGGAAGGAGGCACTTGGACTTGAGCTTCTTCCATTGCTGCTTCCAAAAGCGCAGCAGCATCTATCCCGGTGGCTTGGCCAGTACAAGAGCAGCAGCCATTTACCACCTCTTCTCTGGTAGATTGGCCAGTTTTGTCATCGCTAGAAGAATTCTGCTTCATATTGTCCATCTTAACCAAGTCTGACCGCTGCTCCACATTCACCATTTCTCCAGGTTCCATCTTCACATCAACGACTCCAGCGTTGATCGACATTGTAGCCATATTATGCAAAACTCGAGAGAATACTAACTAATGGAAGAGATAGAAATAAATCCGTAAACGTAGATCAAAAGACAGAGCTAAACCACTGTTCCTTATCATGTGAAGAACAACCAATCAGTGGCAGAAAAACAATAATGAATGACAATAAAATGAAAGTCTGACACAGGAAATTCAGACTCACATGCACATGCATACATTGTAGTGTACATAATCAATGCACTTTTAGATCCGTCAGAACATTTGACACGCAATGGCTCGACCAGTTCGTTCAGGCAATACATTCCATATAGGACCACTAACTGAGCCTATTTCCCAGTTGGCATTCAGTAGCTGGTTAGCTACAGTGCCAGTGCGCATGCCCGAAGCACACACACACTCTACGTACACTATGTACGTATACGTAATGTACGTGCATACAGTGGGCTCACATCACAGTGCCAACAATAGAAAGACTGCTGACTGCATAGGTAAATAATTTGTTTGCTCTCTTTTATGTAGGTAGGTATTGCTGTTCACTTTTGGAAGCCAAAATTTACTCCGACATGGCATCCAAAACCGGGTCCAGTGATGAGGAAAAGCCGCACCGAGGATACGACACGGAGAAGCAGCGGAAATCTGCTGATTGGTGTCGGAAAATTGCGGAAACCGCGGCGTCAAATCCGCATATCCAGCAGTTTACGGTGCCTGCGAAAAGCGGCAAAGCCTGGAAGCTGCTCAGAGGTCAAACGTGCAAGTTCAGCCTCCCGGAGGCTGCGCAAGTCGGCGATGTGAATCTGTGGAATCTGCACGATTTTTCGGTGAGATATAAGTAGCAAATCCGATTGATATTGGAGAAGATTTATATCCATTTACTCGGAGAGAAGCACTGGACGTTGACGCTCGCTCAGCGTGTCGCTGGCTCGACGCACGCATTGCATGGGCATGGACAGCCATGGATCTATCTTCTTCCAATAGTGTAAATTGACCAATACACGCCGACAAAGGCGGCCTTGACGTTAGAGAATAAAACGCCGTCGGACGCCTTTCATGAACTAAATTGGCTAAAAAGTTATTGGCTCATTCACATTGGAAGGCTCGGCTTACGCCCGGTGCATCCATGGTTATTGATGGCTTTACGGCGTGTGGAGCCAGGAACATAACGAGCGTACGCCCAGCGCATGTGTCCGATGTGATTGGTGCCGCGTTCGTAAATAATCCGTAACGTCCGACGTATCCAGGAGCTTACGGACGTACCTATGGTGAACGCGGCATGGGCCATAGTGAACCATTTGTTGACTGACGGAATACGTACTGTACGTACCAAACGTAAAATAGCCTTCAAACTTTAGTTAGATGTTACTTTACTTTACAGGAGCACTTCTACAGCGGCAAAACTCGAGCCATTCACCGGTTCCATCTGAGCACTGGAGATCGACTCTGGTCCAGTCTGCCCCATCTGCGGCCTATGGCAACAATTGTAGGCGATTCCCTGGCAGGCTACACGCCAGATGCAGACGGGTGCGGAGTGCACGATGTCATCGGGACCAGATGCGATCCATATGTGCACCAGCTGATCACTGGAAAGCCATCGCCCATCAAATACTGCCATCAGTTGCTCACGGAAGCTGTGAAAGCTTGGGGACTGCAAGGTACTGTAAAGGTTGGTGTATATAGCCCGATACACCGTTTGTACTTTGTAGTATTTCCCGATCCCAAGTTTAGCCCACCTACACCCTACTGTCTAGTAGGTTCTTAAAAGTATACTTATACTTAAACTCAAACTAATAAAAGTATTGAATTTTGGCTTACTTTTACTTAAACTTAAACTAAAACTATTAAAGTACAACCCTCATACTTTTACTTAAACTTAAATTATTTTGGTCATAGTTTAAGTAAGAATAAAAGTAAGATGAGCAGGGGAAATGCACAGGAGCAGGCGGATAAAAATTGAACTTCATTAGGTGGCACTGGACATTCTCGCTTGTATAGCAACTTTAGCAAAATTTGAGCACATTCTCAGCCATTGCTCCATCAAGAGCAGAGGTCAAAAAGGCATCTGTTCTGAAGAAAAATTAGGCTGGGCTACATTTGCACATAACCTAGGTATTTATTTCCAATACACATAGCTACAGAATACCCACAAAAAATTACTTAAACTCTTACTTAAATTATGGAGCCCATACTTTTACTTAAACTAAAATAATAAAAGTATGAGGTCATACTTTTACTTATACTTAAATTATATAGCAGAAGCTTACTTTTAAGAACCTACTGTCTAGTATTTACCTCTTGTACAGGAGTATAGGGGTTTAACCCCCTCCGTAATCTCAGATGGCCACCTGGCCGCATACATACACCCCTTGCGGCCAGGTGGCCATCTGAGATTACTGAGGGGGTTTAATGTTTTTGTTACTTGTATGTACATACTGTAGGACTACGTTTTTGTTCACGTTGATCACACCTTGTCGTTCACCTATATCTAATTTGCTCCGTACGAATCTTTGCAGAGAAAGATATACATGACGTATTCAACATTTTCCTGTGCAGCGGGATGGATTCGAAAACCCACGAGTACATGATCAAATCGACGCCCGCAAGAAAGGGCGACTACATTCAGCTCTATGCGGAAATGGACCTTTTGATAGCACTGGGCGTGTGTCCGTATGGAGACGTGTCAGCTCAATGTGGTGCTAATGCCTGCCCTGATGAAAAATGTCATCCGATTGAGGTCACCATTGGTCAGACAAAGCCGTTGCAGCAAGCATGAAAATAGCTGTTTATTAGTTCTAATTTAATCATACGATTTGTAGCCCATTGTTGCAATTTGTGCCTGTTTCGATAAGAAGATACATTATGTAGATGGCCCGTTTGATTGCAAAATGATTTTGTGCCTGCACGTACAAATCGCGTATTGTATTACAAAGCAATCAATTGACCATATCTTTTGTTGGAAATAAATCTTGTCTTGAAAGCATATGGTAGTTCGAATGGACAGAGCTGCTGTTATGATGTTTGATGTTTATTTCATTCAGTAGCCCGAAATTCCGGTTTTACCCTCAACCCCCTCCACTTGTTCAGGTTAAAAAGCTTTCTAAAGGCAGAAAATAAACATTGGACCGGACATCACTGTTGAGCAATAAAATTGAAACTACAGGGCACTTTCTGCTTCCTGAGATGACCAGTTTTGCGTACACGAAAGTTTTTGATTTTCCCAATTGCTTCGCGTGAAATCAATCACCATTTCAATGCAATCTGCATTATGTTTTACATACTACTGTACGTACGTACAGTACAATACTACTATAGTACGCATACATTGATAAGCACAAATACAAACAGTTTTTTTTTCTAAAGCAACGGTAACTAGGTTGTGTGCCACGTAACGTACGTTGCTACATTTGTGTACTGTACGTCAGATGTAGGACAGACGACGACAATAGGGGTATACCCAAGCCCCAAAATTTTTTTGGGACGAAAAATTGTCGAACGAATATTTTCAAGTTAAAAACGCCGCCCCTTGCTGGTGAGAGTTTTGGCGGAAGATGTCGAGAGGAGAGCGACGGGATTTTATTAAAATGCATAGGTAGGTACTTCGTTTCGTACTTTCTTGGTATGTAAGTATATACAGGGTGTTTCCTTTGGATATGAAATGTCGTTTGGGGTTATAACTTGGGAACCACTAGAGTTAAGACGCTGAAATTTTGTTTGCAGATACCCAAGAATATGCCTAGCCTTGTGTAAAAATTTCGTCTCAAAGCTCTAATCTGAACAGAAGTTATTAGTACCTCAAATTTCGACCTCGAAAATCACAAGTTTTTGAATAGAGCTGGTGTTCAGACGAATTCTTGTGGCATTTTTTCAAAACGCTAGGCAAAACCTAAAAACATGCCATGAATAGTATTATTTCCAGTTCTGGGGAAGCCTTCAGTTACTAAAATATAGCTTGTCCTGAAGAAAACCTAAAACAAAAAGTTGGGAAGTCAGATGGGGCGAATACTGACTTGCGATTCCAAAATCTTGTGATTTTTGCCCTCAAAACTTCAGGTACCACTATCTTATGTTCGGATTAGAGTTTCGGCTCGAAATTTTTACACAAGGCTTGGCATATTCTTGGGTATCTGCAAACAAAATTTCAGCGCTTTAACTCTTGCGGTTCCCAAGTTATAACCCCAAACGACATTTCATATCCAAAGGAAACACCCTGTATATACCCCAGGATAGTGCAAGTATGCATAAAGCACGATACCGGATCTTTCGTCCGTCACTAGCGGACCTCTCGGTACAATAGGTCAGGCAATAATAATTGCTACCAAACTTTATTATAGGTTGAAAATACGTACGTTACGTACATACTGTATCGTGTATGTGTCAGTTGAGTTCCTGGATTTATGTCCGGTGTGGTCCTGCTCCTGCATCCTGTTCGTTTGACTCTATAAAGCTAAAGCACGCATACAGATTAGTCATTACTTTTCTAAAAAAAGTAGCTACTGGTTTACTTTGCTTACGTGCTGTCAGTGCTATATAGGGTGTATCAGAATGAAAGAAAAAACTCACCGGGTGTTTGTGCCTATAACTTCACAACGGAGAGTCATTTTTCACTGCGATCTTTTGCAGCACGTAGCCAAGGCTTCAACGTTTGCGCAGACAAAATTTCAACTTTCTAGGACAACAGGAAGCGGCTCAAAACAGCTCAAAAAGGCTGACCTCGAAAATCGAGGATTTGCCTACTATTTTACCATAATGGAGAGCATATTTTACCATCCCAAAGCTAATACATTTCAAAACATGTTCAATATCTTATGTAGCATGCGGCAGAACCAAATCTGCTGCGGTAGTATGAAGAAAAATTGAAAACTCAGCTGTGGAGTGCTAACTTTGTCCTTAATCCCAGGTTTTTCCCCCATAGTGAAAAAAACATAAATTTTTGTGTCCGAAAGTTTGAGCCTTCATAACTTCTTTGTTAGACGAACTACGGGGCTGAAATTTTGTCAGCTCAATTGTTCAAGCCTTAGCTACAAAATACAAAAGAGCGTACTGAAATCGAATGCTCCGGTGAGGAATGAGAGGCACAAACACCCGGTGAGTTTATTCTGATACACCCTGTAGATTGGAATATTGCTATCCGAGTCCAAACTTACAGTTCTATCATGAAGTTGTTTTTGTGCTACGCGCTTTCTATTCTTTTCGTGGGCTGCTGTCTTGTGCAGTTGACCTTGGGGTATGACTGCAACGAAAGTTGCAACAGTGCTTGTGCACCAATCAAACCCCACTCGGTGGAACAATTTGCCTCATGCGTGAAGAACTGTATCAACTACTACACGGGACAAAATCAATGCTGAAAGGGTTGGGAAAATTCCGGTATGATGCACGTATGTATGTATGTATGTATGTATGTATGTATGTATGTATGTATGTATGTATGTATGTATGTATGTATGTATGTATGTATGTATGTATGTATGTATGTATGTATGTATGTATGTATGTATGTATGTATGTATGTATGTATGTAACGCACGCAGGTGTACTTGTACGATACCGACCTTTCTCATTATCTGAATTTTAGATCTGGAATTGCAATGTCAAAAATCACATAGGGTACGTAGTTGAATTCATCTATCGAACAATGGGAACTTACATACTCCCGTGTATGCAATGAAGTCAAAAATCAACTGATAAAGGTGATGGCCAGCCAGAATATTTCTGTCAGCTTAAGAAAAATAATTATTTTATGGTGTGCCACTGTGCACAATATAATTGCTGAGAAATACTGGTACAGTACCTACTATGGGTAGTACTGTAAGTGTTATTTGATATTTAGATCTTGGATGCTTCAAATTATTTGGATTGTATTGTCCATCTCTGCCAAAGGAAATACCATTGTAAAAGCATTTGTGGTGATAGCTCAGCTGCAATAGGGCGAATTTGATCTGGAATGGGCTCTATCAACCTATTTTTGATATCGCTTCAATATAGGCTGAGCAGCTCTTGGCCACCTCCCCTTTGACCCACGACTCCCGGCACCACCGACCCTCAAAAATGTCCTTTTTACCCGTTGGACGTATTTCGAAATTGTCCATATGGGAAGTTTTAACTTTTTTTACATTATTTTTAGCATGCAAAACTTTTTCAAAAATTCGTTGTTGCTAGTAAATTTTTTATGAAATTTCTATTTCTTGCTCTGCTTCACTGTGTACATAATTTGTTTTTTATGCTAAATGCGCCATTAATGACGGAATTTTACAAAACTAAAAACGTTTTGAAGGAAGGCGCATCCATCCATATACTTACTGTCGCGATATGCCCAAGGGGTAAAAAGGACATTTTTGAGGGTCGGTGGTGCCGGGAGTCGTGGGTCAAAGGGGAGGTGGCCAAGAGCTGCTCAGCCTATGTTGAAGCGACATCAAAAATAGGTTGATAGAGCCCATTCCAGATCAAATTCGCCCTATTGCAGCTGAGCTATCACCACAAATGCTTTTACTGTGCGTATTTCCTTTGGCAGAGATGGACAATAGAATGTAGGGGCCTACGTAGTACCTATATGTGTATTAAATATATACGTAGGTTGATACACGGGTTACTAATCCTTGGTGAAACGGAATTATGTGTAACTAATCCGTCGTGATTTACTACAGGTACTAGTGAAACTTGCGAACAAACAAAACTCGCACATGCAGGTTCCCTACATTTCTGTGGCCACGACACATGCACATGAGAACTTTTAGCGGACTTTCGGCCAGTTTAGTGTCCTTCATCAAGAGACAGGTGAACACATTAAGTTATACGTTATGCCGGCTGTTGGCTAAAAGATGAAGCATCGGTCAATATGTTGAAGCATCAGCACATCGACCGTGGTTTAGGAATGGAGGTGGCTGGGGCAATAATAAAGTATGCCAGACGACAAACAACAGAGAAACGCCTCGAAAAGTTTTGATATGCAACAGTGTATTACCTTGTTCACACCCCAACGCAACCAGAATTCGGTCGTCGAACATGATATTCACACAAATACGAACATAAAGTACCGTAGTACCTGCATTATAGAACTACGTACGAAGTACGTACGTAGTTCGATATACATATCGCTTCTCTTTCGAGCTCGAGTCATCTCAAACGTTGGGTTGTGAACGGGTATTTACGTCATAACCTTACGTAAGACCCTGTGTTGTCGTTGTGTTGTCTCTCATTGGACCAGTTTTGCGCACTCTCTCAACTCAACTCTACATACTCCACTGTTGCTTCATCATCGCTCTGTCGCCGTCGCCCACTAGTAAACCCGCATTGCTTCGCACTCCAACAAAGAATTCAGCAAGAATTTTACTGAATATTTTGATCAACAAATTCGAGCCAGGACGAACAATATTCCGGCCACCCCTGCTTCATCCTCTCGCGGAACGGCAAAATTATTTTGCAAGGAAGATTTTAGTCCGTGCCGCTCCAGAACTAAAGTACGCGTGTTATTATTCTGCATAACGCCCAATGCAAACGTACTGAAACGGACTAATCTTCTACTAACAAATAGGGCTGCTGTGTGTGTGTCTGTGTGTGTGTGATGCAATAAACTCGCTCAGCTTTGCAGCTACAGCGTTCACCAATGGCTCATTCGAAAGCTTATAAGCCCAAGGGCGCCAGGAAGGCCTTCGATTTTTGATCTGATCAGCCGATCAACAATAATCGATCGATAATGAATATTTTAGTACTAAAAGCGCGCAGATTCACTAATAACTCACTCAATTTTGCAGCTACAGCATCCATTCTGGACTCTTTCGAGAGCTTATGGCCCCGAGAAAGCGAGAAAGGCCTGCAATTTTTGATCTGATCAGCCGATCACCAATAATCGATCGATAATCGATATTTCAGTACTAAATGCAGCAGAAACCAAACGACGCAGGTTTTCAAGCCCGCGTTTGCAAATGGTCACGCCCAAAAGTGCACACAAGCGCTAAAGGGGTGCCAGATCTGCAAAAGGGTTGCCATATTGCTAAATGCGCAAAAAGGTTGCCAGACCTGCAAAACGGTTGCCACATGCATCATTTTTGCCTGATGCTGTGCAAAATGGTTGCCAGATGCACAAAATGGTTGTCAGATCTATGCGGAAAACGGGTTGCCAGATCTGCCATAGGGTTGCCAGATCTGCCATAGGGTTGCCAACTCTGCGATAGGGATGCCAGATATGCAACTGCTCAAAATGGTTGCCAGATGCATAATAAGTTGACTTGACAGATCACGATATAAAACAGGGTTGCCAGATCTGCGAAAGGGTTGCCAGATTTGCAAAAGGGTTGCCAGATCTGCAAAAGGATGTTACTATACAGAAAAACCAAAGGGGCTGGCTGGCGGGAACGACCCACCCATCTTTGCTGACACTTCTTTAGAGAATAAAACGGCGCGGTACACCTGCATTCTTTTGCATCAGAAAGGCGGCTTTCAAGCGCTCTGAGCAGTTGGCAAACAATCGCGGCGCTTTTCGTTGCTGCATCGGCAAAGTTTCGCGAGCTTTGGTGTGTCGTCCTGCATTTTTTTTCGCCTCCCCCACCCCACTTGTGCTGTGTGAGCTGGACCTTTTCAACCCTGTGCTGCTGGCTACCGAATCGACCAGTTGTACAACTTTTCTGCTGCATCGCCATCGAGAAAAAGTAAAAACCGTGGTCACGACAAGAAATTCCCTCCCGGTTGTCCGGACACACACGACACGTCGAGCGGAGTTAAGGCTTGCAGGCCGCGAAGGAGTCACAACTTTCGCTAAAACTTTCACTCCGATCACCCCACGACTTTTCGCCAGTGTATTACTTCAAACTGTTGTACGTACGTTGATACTGAGAAACCAGGCGAATAAAATCCTGTCCTTCACTTGAGAGCTTGTCCATTTCAATATTGTGACATCCTTCTGGTGCAATAAATTGACCATTCACAATCGTGAACCAATCGCGTTTAACCTTAACCCCGTCAGCTGAATGGCCGTGAACCCTGGCCTAGGGGGTCGGGACGGCACCAACTACCCGTTCGTCAAACCGCACAATCGCTGGGACAATTTGGAGAGCAACGGCTTTCCGCCGGTTAACCAGCAGCAGCCGTTCACCCAGCAGCAGGATCAGCTGCCACCGTTTAACCCTCAGCCTCCCCCGCCGGCACCGCAGCAGCAATTTTTCGTCACTCCACCGCCTCAAGGTCCCATCCTGCAAGCGCCCGGTCCCGTTTTCGGGGTTCCAAATGAGCAGGGCATCGTTTACTCTACGCGACCCTTCGATCAGCAACAACCACCACCAGGATTCGTCAATAATCAACAACCTCAGGTACATACATTGTGTTACTGAGGTAGTCCAGATGTGTGTGTGTACTGTGTAGTCATATGGTTAAGGCGCACGCCTGGAACGCGAGAGGTCTATAGGGTTCGATTCCCTGGCACACCTAGCATATTTATTGTCGACTTACATAATGTAGCGCGTAATGTAGCGCGTAGCGCGTCCCTGTACGGGTTAGGGAGCGTTCCAACTGGCCTACTGTACGTACATATGTGGAAAAAGTCGTGCAGTGACCCCTGAACTTTTATTGTGCGCCCCCCCCCCCCCCCATGAGTGCTAAAAGATCCTGCACAAGAGATACAAAAGAAACATTTGACATACAATATTTATTTTTATATCACATTACATTTCTTACATAATTATGTACATACGTAGTGTCTGATACAAGCAATTTCGGGTAACGAATACATCCGGGTCACTGTTTGGTGTTTGAACACCTTTGCACACACTACCCTATGTACCTACGTACTATGTACTATGTACTGGAAGCCATCCAGCCTTCGCCAATTCACTCCCCCCTCCCCCGGCCTAAATTGAACTACATGTACCCTGGTTATTTTTTCTCAAACATTTATGTATTTTTTCCAGGTTGCCGGAGCAGGATTTATTAACCCGTTGGTGGACTCCCGGCAAGCCACAGGCACAATGCAGTACACGGGCCAGGCTGGACGCTTCATGTACTCCCAGGACGATGGACCCAACTCCGACTACGTACAGTGCGTCTATCAGGCAGATCGACCCGGGCAGCCGAATATTGTCGAACTGTAAGTTGGGAAAAATATAAATAAATAAGTAGGAAGTATACATTATTACTATGTATGCGTTAGGCAGGCAGTTCCTAGTACCTATATAAAAATAGATAAAAAAATTCTTTCCGGCCGTAATCTTATACTACCAAAGATATACTACTGTAATAAATAAATAAATTAATAAATAAATAAACAAATAAATAAATAATAAATAAATAATAAATAAATAAATAAATAAATAAATAAATAAATAAATAAATAAATAAATAAATAAATAAATAAATAAATAAATAAATAGGCCTAAGATGTATTCCACCCGAATTATCCGGCAAAAAACTTACATTTCACAAAAAAACGTATGTACTATTCATTCTTCAGAACGGCGATTCCTTATTGTAATTTTTTTTAGGTGTGAAAGAGTACAAGATTGCTGCGCCGAGGGATGCTGCCCAAAGGATCAATTCTGGTAAGCGCTGAAGGGAAGCTAAACAACGCAAATTTTCCCAGCTACTGAGCACACAATCGTGGAAAAACGAGGAGAAAGAGGGAGGGAAATGATATAGCGTGGCCTAATTTGATTTCGACGTCTCTGCCGGTCGAGCTATCCGATGAAACAGGAAATTTAGCTGAAAAGACCCAAAGCAAGAAAAGCATCGGGTTTTCAACGAGGCACATGCTTTAGGGTTTCAAGACTACATATACAAAATTGATTGTATGTCAAAAAGACGACCCAAAGGCTTGTCACATCAAGCTTAGCTCCTTTATTTTCTTTCAAGAAAACGAAAGACTTTGAGCATTATTTTTACACTATTCCGCAACCCGATTCGACCTAAAAGTGACTAATGCAAATTTTTCTTTGGCAAAATGCCTTGAAAAAGTGTTTTCCGAATGAATGTTGGATATTATGTGTATGTCACGCCACCGTTACCGTGAGCAAGAAATGATTTCTACCAACGTACTTGGACGATTCTATTTATGTCGAAGAGAAGATTTTCTGATGCATAAATAATGTCACTTCCCCATTATGTCAACGAAAAGTCAAGGGTCAAGTACTTTCCCAACTGGCCAAAAACTCGAAGGCGCATTTTTGATCCAAGGAAACGTCGATGCAGGTAAAAACCTGAAATCATTTTCCGACCTTTTGTCTAGCAATGTATCCGTTATATTTGCGTTTTCTTCTTTGGTTTATTCAATCTGATTGAATGGCCTCCGTCCATCATTTGAGGAGCGTGGGCCGCATTATTTACTCAGACCTCAAACGGAACAATTCGCATTCATTGCAGTTAAAGTGGATTTTACCGGCTTGTGCCGCAATTTTCGGCTTCGTGGGTGACAATAGGGCTGACTAAAACTGCTCGCCTAGTAACACATCCGACTTAGAGAGTCGAAAACATCAACGGTTGACTGACGGGTCAAAAAATGGACACTGAACTACTGAAGACCATTCTTTGATTCTGTCAGTCAAGCAAAGTGAAAGTTTGCTGCCTATACTTTAGTATGCACATACATTTACATACATGTCATACGTACACGCATCCATGGGTAGGGTAGCGGTTACAGAGAGATAGCGTACATATAGACAGTACATACATACCCATTACCCATACATGTACGTACATAGCGTGCGGAAAA